>JABASH010003463.1:0-16427 GCA_019776445.1 Tomocerus maximus | reverse complement strand
AACAATAAACCTAGACTGTCTCATGGGTTTTGATGCATAATAGGAAGAATTATTACCATTCATTGTAATTATGATTTTATGCTAGTGTAGTAGTATATGCCAATTTACTTATAGTCAAATAGGGACTGGAGTTTTGTAACACACTGCTTTAATTTGCGACAATAGACAAAGCCGAATATTACTGAAGAAGACTTCAGAAGAATGGCATTTGTAAGTATTTTGTTAATTAAAGCCGTGTGTAATTGCGTTGTAGTGTTAAAATTCCAGTGATTGATCCTAATGAAATTTATCATTGCATTACATATGAAAGTTGCATGTGTTTTCGGGAAAGTCTGTGTTCAGGGGGCTCAGACAAATAGAATTTACGTATAGATATATAGGAGGTCTGTAAGGGAGTTATATCCTTTTCTTAATCAATGAAAGGTTTGTTCTGGGTATCAAGTAAATTAGAAATTCTTTAGTGAAACAAGCAGTAATTTAGTAAGTGTTTTGTGGAGAGTATACCTTGGTTGGCGACGCGTCAGAACGCGCAATGTCTTCATTGCCCCAATTTACTAATGAAATGGATAATAGAAAGTCAATAGTTTTGTTGTGTCACGCTGGAAAACTGTAAGAAAATGTTATGCTTATTTATGTAGATGTATTGAGAGCGGAGGAAAGCAGAAGGCATGAAAAAAGGGCAACTACAAAGAGAGATAGAGACGAAGGCAAAACATAATTACATAAGTAGCAGTAAGTCTGGAATAGATTTTCTTGTCTTGGAATGAACAGCAAAGCTAAAGTTGCAGTTGTTCTTGTTATTATGCATTATATAAGGGAAAGGAGACAAGACAACATAAGTAAAATGTATATAGAAGTAGTATTTGTGTATGAGAAAATCGTAGGGAAGTGAAATATCTTCGAAATACATAAGTAGGCATCCTTATATATAGTATTTCTTATATAAGTAGGTATAGACGTATATATTATATGCAGGCTGACTGCTCTTTGTATGTATGTACACTAGAGTAAAGCCAAGCTGCAGGGGAAAGCATCGCATAATAATAATGAGTCGGAGTTAAGTTGGTGGAAGGGAACCAAACCCGACCCAACCATTTATAACTCAAGCCACTGTCATTGCTCTGCATGTAATTAACAAAATTCTGTCTCACCGAATTCGGAGACAAACCCAGCCCAATATTTAAGTTAAGAAAGGCTAGGAAAGGAAACCTGACTAAACCGAACCAAACGATGCCAAACCACCCTGTCTCAAGTTCACTACAGTTCACTTTACATTGAATTACTGAAAGTTAGCTGTCCCAGTGTTTTCCTACAGAAAATTCATTCGTATTAGTAACTACAAAGCTGAAATTATATATTGCACTACTTATAGTTCACAAGGTACCCCAAACTGACTGAATTATAGTGTTGCAGAGACAAAAAAATGTTAGTTGACTCCTCTCGATTCTATTATCACAATGTATATTTACATTCTGCAATGGTGTTTATAGTGGTGCTTTAAAAATTTTAAGTGCGCAGAGGTCTTTGGTCATTTAAAGGCAACAGAGCACTTAGCATTCGCAAAGCATGCTCTAAGGTACCCCACACCAGACTCACTTACAAATTAAACACTTCATTTATTTTATTTCGATCCAGTTCGTTGACAAGTTGTTTAAATATCCATTTCAATTTAGGAAGACAAGTATAATGGCATAAAACAGAGCAAAAAAGAAGAAAATGATTGTTAGCTAGAAAGGTTAGTTTAGTTGAGATGATTGTACGTATGGCATTGTCAGTTGAATTTACCTCATAAGTAATCATTGAACTGGTAAGGTAAGCAAGGGAATTGGAATGTAGGTAGATGTGGATTTATTCTTTTGAGCTCAGGTGCAATAAAATTCATACAGTAATTCAGATAGATGGTTAATAAAATAAAAAAAACTGGGAGAGATGGTTTGAAAAATCATTTCAAGCTTACTTACAACTCTCCAGTCGCGCTTTGTTAGAATCTAAGCAAAGGAAAGCCACAAAAACTTGTTCCATGTTCACGTGCAATAATAATAATATTGCGGTGAAAAAAATGTGAATTTCTCTTTATTTCAACCCTTGGTTGCCTTAATCATTTACATTTCATATGCTGTAAACCAAACATAGAAATACTAATATACAAATAATGCATTACATGTCCAGATAGAAAAGTTTCATGTCCATGCATATGTAATATAATAACCTTGTGGTGTCTTCTCCTCCTAGTATGTGTTTAGTCAACGCGAAGAGATGCCTTTAGAAACTCATGAGCTAATGACAATTATTTAAAGTTATGAGGAAACAGAGGTAGTTCTTCATAGTTTACAAACAAACATAATATTCTAGCTAGTAGTACGTGTAGTAATAAGACAACAGTCCGGGTGTTGGTAATGTACTTCAATACAAAATGTTATTAGGGGATGTTTCTATCTGGTCGAGTCAGGTTAAGATATAATAAACGACTTTATGCGGCAATACAACTGCTTCACTCTACTACCTCCATCCACTATAAATGCAGATGAGTAATGAATAATTCCAATGAAAACATTTTTAATAGCGCATAATGTAACGTAATCTACGTTTATATAAGTTAAGCCATGGGAAGCATTTGAAATGTGTTGAGATGGGCTCTATGCAGTACTTACGTGGGCATCTCCTCTATAATATATTATTGTGTTCCCTCTTCTTGTCCTGTATAGATAACCTAATAGTGGCATGTACATTTTCTACTGTATAGACACAACATTTATTTTGTATGATATTTCTTGTGTCTATTCCGTGGTGTCCGTGTTAATATCATGTTGCGATATGATATGGACTGAGTTAAGTTGGTGAACAGACAGACAAAGCTGATTCTGAGAGTGAGTTTAAGTGTAGTGCAATGCATCAACTAATTACATATGAAAGTATTCTTTGGCCAACCACTACTGTCTGTCTGTAATAATGATATAGAATTTAGATATGATTTTATGTTAGACAGGTGGAACTGACATAAAGAAGAGGCTTGGCTTAGATATTAAGTACAGAACAGATCTACTTAGATATCTAACTTTTGTGTGTTTGTTGCTACTCCTTTGTGTGTATTTAGTTTTGTTGAACTGTGTCGAGTTGACTTGAATTGACTATGCAGCGATAGCGTATCTACATATAATTTAACGTATATTCAACCAGGCATAATGATGAGTAAATGTCTGCAGACATACACTCTACATTGATTTTATTTCTGTATCACGTAGACGGGCCTCATGATATTACAAGAAGAATCATTTTGACTTATCTATCTGAATCTATGATGATGATATATAGGTAATAACATTTATTATGCTACGTTGCTTTGCATCATTAGGACTAAAGTGACTTTAAAAGCAGTTTATCTTCAGGTACATATTTTGACTTCAGTTTGCCTTATTACAGCATACCTCTAATCGGATATAACTGAATGCCCCAGCCACGGTATGGTGTCCTGTCCACACAAATTTTACTAGCTATAATATGCTACTAATTTATTCCCTCTTCTCCAGCATCCATTCGTCCTATTGCTGCACACTTAAAATATCAAATCCTTTGGTTACATAAACCTTTGCATGTAATAATAGCTAATACCTAGACAATTATACTTTGGAAGGGCTCCACTAAGGAGTAGTATGACTTAAATATTGAGAAACACTCTGACTATCATAGATAGTAGTAGTTTAGTGTAGATGCATTGCAGTAAATCCTGGCTATGATAATACTAACCATGTAGAGTATTAAGTATTACTTTAAATGTCTGTCTCTCCGAAAATGCTCCTAATAATGAAGATAGCTAGACATATTAATGGCTATAAGGCAATAAAATTGGAGGTACAAGAAAACGGAGCAGCGGTGATGCTAAATAGCAAAGTAGGCAAATGTAATAAGTCAAGAGAAAAGCAATAGCTAAATAATGGCTTATTGTTAGAACATAATTTCAATAATATGGTGATATGATAATAACATAACGTACTAGCAATGCTTTGCAACACTGACTGCCACATCAAATAACAATACGATAATAATGGCATGAAATGATATGACTGAGAGAACGACGACTGAGTCGACTACTCACTCCATTTACCTTGCCTAGGCTTCACTTTGACTCTATGGCTGGTTAAACTTTAATACACTCTGCTTATTACACTACAAGGCTAGAGTATGTCAAGGAAGAGAATTAAAACCATGTTGATCGGTCCAAGCCATCGGATTAAAGGGATATTGTTTGCTTTGACTATTGACTGTGTTTCATTTTATCTATGTTTCATTTTCATTTCACATTATTATAAGTGTATGTTTTCTGCCTGAAGTGAATCCTATTGTAGACAATTCTGCAGCTATTACTAAGAACATCTACGTGCGTGTATCGACTATTAGCATATAGTAGGTATGAATGTACTTATCATTGTTTGGTCCCTACAGTGTAACATAACACTGCTAAACTGATTGTGAATCATTGTAATACAGACATAATTATGATAGTTTATTATGATGATTCAGTCAAAATGTGTCTGCTTTTCTATAACTCTGTTCCTTCGCGTCATTGTGCAAGAGAAGATAATCATGGTAAAGTAAGTATCTCTGTAGATGTTATATTTTGTGATGGATAGGCCATAGGTATGTATTTTATGGAGACGAAAAACATTAGATTACACGATTCATAAATATGTACTCAACACGTTCTGTGCACGTAAGTAGAGAACAGGTAGACATTTTCATAAAGGATGTAAAAAACTCATTCTACTATCCTTTCACCTGTAATGTATCAACCTGAGCTGGGAATGCCAATGCCAGTACAATGCCAAAACAAAGTAGTTAGACTCTAGTGGTGCACAACACTGAAAATCAAATAGATGGTTTACGAAGAAAATTATTCGGCATGATGATACCGTCTGTCTGCTCTGAGTGAACATAATAAATACTTTACTGCATATTATATGTACCTACGTTCTTTCTAGATAGACAGTAAACTTGTATGTGCTTTGCTAGATGCGTGTTTGCAGAGGAATTTTTATGCTCTTATAAAATATCACATTACATTAGATATATTGTGATATGTCAGTGCACTTGAGCTATTACTACTTATTAAGTAGTGTGGCTTGCCATTACTAGATTTCAATGTAATACATGTAAGTATGATATTATGTACATAGATAATAATATTATGTATAGTAAATGTTTGATGTATGATGTTTGAGTACATTTAATGCATAGATGAAGTAGGTACCTACGAGGATAATGCATATGATGAGCTAGATTGGTTTAGTACAAGTTGTTGTTGTTTTAATGTTTATACTCGTAATGCAGTGGATCATTTTATGTAGGATTTGAATTGTTTTACTTATCTTTAGTGGGCAGAGATGTATCTGCAAATGGAGCTACATGATGATACATCCATAGCTAAATTATGTGAGAAAAAGTTAATTCAATTTTATTCCTATGAATACAAGGGTAGTGCATAAGGTTATATAGATACATCATCAGTGTTGTGTGTGAGTGAGTGTGAGTAGGATACTACGTCGTATGTGATGAGGATAGAACTGCTCGAGAAAAGAAGGCACCTTCAGTGCAGTCAGTTGAATGAAATGATGGAGCTGCACCATTAAATTAGAATACGGAGCGAGAGGATATCTATACGGGAAAAGTAAGGTAACGTATTGTTAGGCTAGCTGCAATATTATTATGTACGTATAGTAGGGAGAGTAATATTATAGTTTATGGATAATAGTGATAGTCTATGGACAATTGTGAGTGTAGACGCGTTAAATAACTTTGAAGTACACATATCCATTATACAGCAAACGGGGTAATGTGGATTCTTGATTAGATAGGTTGGGTTTACTTTGGCTGTGAAAGACAGCCGGCGTCGGTGGCAGTGGCTCTGGCAAGGAAGGAGTTCACATGGATTTTTATCGAAGTAATTAATGGCATTTAATGACTGGTTTAGAATTCAGTAAGAGGAACGGATAATTAAACCGAGTTTTTACTCTTTTCCTTCCCCAAGTCAAACCATAAAAAGCTCATAATACTAAAAATAAATTATCATGAAATTATATTCAAATCATAATGCGGAGCAATTGCACCAGACCAGGTATTTATGTCCGTTGAATTTATCAGATAGTGAAAGTAGTTCGTCTTGTCAGTAAAAAGCTTGTACTTTATTCTAAAGTTGAGATTAATTATCAAGCAGGCACTCAGAGGTTATTATGGCCTTATACTTTACTTCTTTAGTGCTCTGCTCTGCATGTCTGCTCAAGGGAAATGTGCATTGATGGAAAATGGGAGTCTTTCCTTTTAAATTGCGTCCATCAAAAATTAGATCCTATATGTTCATTAACTCTATCTCGAGTAAGTAGTCCAATTCCGGAGAGTCATAATAAAACATAAATAAAATCTGATTGGAACTCTTGAATGTAAAACCACGGGTCGTCTGTCGTCATCACATCACTATAACTTCCTCAGAATCAATTTACAATTTATGGCTTTGTTTCTTCAGCCGAGAAAGAGAGAATGAGGGATTGTGTCTGCCTTCTATACGTACTGCCTGGGCGGAAAACGAAAAATTGGCTTTTCAGTTGCCATATTTATTATCGTATGCACACGTATGCCCATTAGATACTTTTATCTCACCCACTCTCTGCTTTTCTCCTGCAAATTTAATTTCAATTATTATCATTCATTACATTACCATCTACAATTATGCTTTATTAGTTATCTGTCGTCGGTGCTTTTCTCTCTTTTTGTAAAAAGTGGGACAACTACATAAAGACAACTCGTGGGCTTATGTCATTATTCTCATGATTATACTTCATATATAGTTCTATAGACAATGACCATTAAGGATTTGTCTTAAATAAGAAAAGTCACCTCTGCTGAATAACCAAAACAAATTTGCTGACTAAATGGAAGGAAGATTATGGGACGTCGTTAAATAACCTACAATTCTTATATTGTATACTATTTGCATCTTCATGAACGTATTAAACATGTGTTTAACAACTTGACTACGAGTCCCAATGAGCTAACAACTACGTTGAAACCTTTCCATTAAATTACGTATACCTAATGTTCTGTAATAGCATCGACAATATAGTAGCATAGCTATAGGCAAAGGTTTTAGGCATCAAACCGAATAAATACCTACATGTGCTACATAGTGCTCGAATATATCTCTGTATATGAATATCAATGTAAGTAGACTACTAGGGATGATAAAGTGAAATAAAAGGGGAAACGGGAATAATATGAAAAATAGGGCTGGCTGGAGGAGAGCGTCATCACGTAATCAGCTCTTGTTTCAGGGTATTATTATCATAATTGCGCATACTTATGCTCTCGTATTCTATCAAGCTGCTCTTACTTTATTTACTACATTATTGCACTTGCCGGACTGCCTTGTGTTTGTAATAAGAGTATTTATTAAGACTTAGCAGTGAGCCAGACACAAAAACGGCCAACCCAGAGACCACGTTCTTTTAGTCTCCAAATTGTAACATTAAATTATGCGTAGTTTAGGAATTTCTTTAAAAAACCGAAAATACTTCAGATTTATTGATACAGACTAATATGCATTAGATGTAAAAGTGGGGATGGTTTTGTCAAAGAGCCTAGAGTAGTGCTGAATATTCTATTTTGAGAAGTGTAGTGGGAATCTGGCCCAAGTTTGCATCCAATCTCCCTAATAGATCTTTTAAGTACCTTTAAAAGTGTGTAACGGTGGTGTTGAATCTTTGGCGTTTGCATTTATGATAAGTACCTTCTTATGGATAGAGTCGGTGTGGTGACTAAACTAAATTCCCATAATGTATTACTACTGCGATAAGCATGCATAGTATGCGTCAGCGCTAATGTACCTAATGAAAGAAAGTCAGCAGAATTGAGTATTATCAACCTATCGGAATAGATTATGTAATAAATAATGTAATAGTTATCAACTAATAGTATAGTATTTGAGCCGGGCATTGCATAGCACAATAGAATGGCTAAAGTTGCTTTTCTGTACTCTCTTTAGCATAATTCTGTGCTAAATACGATTTCGCTGGTATAGTAGAGGAATTAGTAGGTTTAGTTAACTTGAGTTGAGATCAGAAAGTTTCCTTTGGTTTAGTTTGGCTTGTGATGTGGACGAGAGTTGACCTGACTTGACTAGAATAATAGTATGGCAGAGGACTGGGAGCCGCACCGAGCTCAGCAAAGGCAAAGCGAACGTAAATGAATGAAAGATGATAATCATTCTCATTATTATAATGACATGCTTTCTCGGCTGGGGTTGACGTGACTGGGAACTGAAGTCGATGTGGAGTCAGAAATGGGAAATGGTCGAGGTCCAAGTCCAACCACTCGATTACAGTCCTCTTTCCTGAACTGACTACTCGCTAGATTGGATGGCATCGGATTCTATTCTCTAGCATTGAATAGCATACATACATAATACGATCTGGTGATGAGTGAGGATCAAGTAGGCTGGGAAAATAAACGTATATCATCATGTAATATGAGGTGCCTAAGTACAAATAGACGTCTGGCTATATATCGTAATGTATGAAATAGAATCAGTTTAGTATTTAGTAGACGTAGGTAGGTAGACTATTGTGACTTGGTAACTACTTAGTAGTATAGAGGAGTAAATGAAGATTGTCTAAGTATATAGGTGATAGTAGACACAAGGAGCTTTGGATCTAGTAATCGTAATGTAAGAGTTAGATTTGCTTTCATTCTCTTAAATAAGTTGGCTTTGGCTCCATCATCTCATGGATTTGATTTGATGAGGATTTTATGCCTAATATCAGCTCCAATGAAGTCTGGCTGAACTAAATCTACTAGTAGTGCTCCCATAAGCTAGCGAACTCAGTTTGTGTGTGTGTACCTTGGCTTTGTGTTGGATGTTGTGATCCGGAGTGAGTGAGATGAGATGCTTAGCAGTAGCAAGTGGACTCATCAGAGCAACTTTCAACTGAAGGTAAACGAGCAAATGTCTATTAGTATTGGTTTAGGGCTGAACCTCAATCAAATTGCTGACTTTGACTTGAGTTATGTTTTATTCACCTATAGCTGATGTTTTATATCTAAAGATAAGTTTTTATGCTTTCTTTTCTCTTTGAGTACTTAAGTAGCGGGGAGGCAGACACAGTCAGTCTGCTCTCTTATGTGAGCTACTACTTAGAACCAGATGAATCTACTTATTCAAAAGCAAGGAGCTACATATTAATTCATGCGGTTCCATCAGCTATTATTGTATGTTGTAATAGAGATTGCATCTGATCTACAGTCTGTTCGTTTTATCAAAGAGTAGTCAAATGAAATTATTATTGTTATTACTGCCATCATTCATTTTCATCATTCTTGGTCACCATTTCAGTTTCTATCAAGAGAAATCAATGCTAACTAATAGCTTCATCATTCATAACCCTAATAATATAGAGATGGGCATAACACTCTAAGGCAAATCTCGGGCAGATTTCCCACTACAACTAAATAAGTACCTTGCAGTTCAAAGGATACATGTTCTCCTTATTATTTCGTATAGATATATAGACCATAGTAATAAATACTCCAGTTTTGTAGGCCCAGAAGGTTGCTAAACGATTAGCACAGGAATTAATCACACTTATATGTTGTAAATTGTAATTTTTGAAAATTTTCACTTCAAGTCAAGTGTGTGTTTATTGATCAATAGCTTAGCAGAACCAAATGTGACAATTACCGGCCAATTTAGTGCGATACTTTATACGTAATTAATGCCTTTAAATCATTAGTTCGTGCTGATTAAATCTTGAAATGGAAGGACAAATGAAATGTGTGTATTTATAAGTAAGTCAGGGCAGTCATGTTGAGTGGGACAGATATCCCCGTCAGCCACGTACTATTCACATTTATTCCAGTAGATGCATGAATGTCGATAAATATTACATATAATAACATGCTAATCTGTTCACTAACTTTTCTGTCATATGCTTAGTAGTAGTCATATGTATGGCACATGAATTTATATGACTTGCCCATATCCACACATTTTACGAGTTACGGTCCAAAAGGATAGAAATCAGACTGGCTAATAATATTGAATAATTCAGTCGTAGCAGGGAAAGTTCTCTCTACACTTAGACCTATAAAGTAGTACGTTTTATCCTCTTTTACGAGTGTGTATGAAGAACAGAGTGTATAAATCTGCTAAGTTTACACCTACAATGCTAAGTAAACCTACATCTGTCATAAATATAGCTCCAAGATATTAATCAGTAGTAAAAATTGAAATACACAAGAAAAAATTGGTCATGAAGCACGCATAAATTATCCATTCGTAAAGTAATGAATTATAGGAGCCGCAAAAATATTATCTATGCCTCCCACTGAAACTAAAGTTAGGGTCTTAGTTTTAACTACCTATTCCCGAAAGTTATGTTACCTACTTTCGCATTATGCACAACTAAACAGTTCCTTACATACCTATATAGCTACTAAAAGTACGATAAACTATACTATTTATTAGCACATTACCTTTACCTATGTATTATCTAGGGAAATTTTTGATGGGAAATGTTAGTGTGGTATTTATACTCAGCCTGGAGTCCTTAGTTTCATAATCCGAGCTAAGTATGTAACCTAACTACCAAGACATAATAATCATACTGCAGTTATTGTTATGAACCAAAAGGAAGAAATAATGGAATGTGGTATTTATACTCAGTCTGGAGTCCTTAGTTTCATAATCCGAGCTAAGTATGTAACCTAACTACCAAGACATAATAATCATACTGCAGTTATTGTTATGAACCAAAAGGAAGAAATAATGGAAGAGAAATGAAGGAAGGAAAGTCAAGTGGTTGAGAAAAGAATATTTTATGTAATGCTAGCACAAAACTATAGAGAAACAAGTACATAAACATAAATTGAGCATTGTATTAATAAATGTAGGTGGAACATTAGCAGTTTTTGCATTTCGTTGTTAGCTACCCGAGTACAGGACGGCAAATCTTTCGTGATGGTATACATAAACATTTTTACCATACCATGCAAAGTAGCAACTTATTATTGTTGGTAACTAACATAAGTAAGCAAACTGAGAAAAGAACATTTTAAGCGAGCTACTACTAAATAGTTAGCATCAGAAAAGTGAAACGAGGTTGGGTTCAGTTCCAGCTAAGTAAATTCTTAAGCTACTTTTTGCTAACGAAATTGAAGTATAAGAAGGAGCAGTGTTACTTATGTTGGTACGAAATATCCACACGTTGCGGTTGGTATGAAGAATTGGAGGTAGTTATACAAGACCTAATAAAAGGTGGAAAGAGTGTGTGGTGCTATGGTGGTGAGTTAGTTTTTGGATGATTTCTCTCGGCTTGGAATCATTAGTACCTACGTAGCTACAATAATATAAAATTCTGTCTAAGCTCCAACTTATTGTTCGTTAGTTAGTCAGAATGAATTCTTGGTTCTTCCATAATATTTCATATAATGAAGCTCATTGGTGTAATATAATATAATTTCTGGCATTTCAGTAGATATATCTAAGTAAACGTGTGAGAGGATATAAAAGTAGTAAGAGTGCATGTAGTTAGTTAGTTTGTATATTAATGTAGTAGTGTGTAGTGTATGTATTCAAGCCGTCATTCTCGTCTCGTGTGTTTGAGCATAATTCATAGGATAGCCTATAATTTAGACTCATAAAATAAATCATTATTAAATTGGAACGGGGAAATCGGCTATAAATAGTTGGCCATGTTGACATAATCTATTTTATTGAGGAGTGCCATTGGTCCGCTCCCTTTATACTTCAAGACTCCATTATGATTATATGACTAATAATATTCTCTTCTCTTTGGGTGAAATAAATGCTTTGCATTGCTCTTCCAGTTAAGTTTCCAGTCATTTCGGAATAGGACAACACTCGCCGTGGTGGTGCATTATTAGTATATTTAGGCAGTTTAATAGTTAGCATTTCTGATATCACTACCTACTTAAGGATATAAAGAAACTTGGGCTATTATATAAGTAAGTTAATGTACATACATACATACCTTAGGAAAATCATATAATGATATTTGGAATGATTATATGGTCTGAGCAGACTGAGTTAAGCATGCAAAACTAAAACTACTTAATACGAATACTAAACTGTTAACTCAAAGTCTCTCCTCGGTGTGTTGTAATAATGTAATGTCCCAAGTTGAGTTGATGATGAGAGAGAGAGAGCGATGAAGTTGATGATGATGAGTCCCCTTGTGCCTTCCTTCACACATCCATATCATCATAAACTATAATAATAAACCATATTATAATTATTACACAAGAAGGTGAGACCTGTGCCTATGATAGCCCAGCCAAGGCAACTAACTCTCCCCTTACATTTACATTACACCACCTTAGTTCAATATTCAGATACTTATACTCAAGAACTGCTAAAGGGAAAAGCGAGCATGAAATCCTCAGACCTCCTACGTTTACATTAAAGTCAACTCAACTCAACTAGCCGTCCAGAACTTGACTCAAATCAGTCAAATTATATTGCCTTGCTTGCTGCCCCACCCTTTGGCTTGATTTTGTTGGCCAAACCAGCAAGACAGCTCCAGCTCCCTTTCCTTACGTGTTACTCGTTCTATCTGAAGCAAGTCTAGTCTCTTCTCTGAGATCATCCTTCAAATAAGCACATTTATTAAAGTTACCGGCTCGAGCACCTTTCCATCAACTTTTCACAATTTCTTGTCTTTGTTAATGAGATCTTGGCTCGGCTTGCCCTTTCGCTTCTCTTATTTGCCTCTTCTACCTACTATTTACATGGAAAAGTGTAAATAGTCAAAAGCACCCCTTTGCACTATATCTCCATGTATTTGCATCCCTACTGTTCCTTCCTATATACATTTATATACTCGAAGCGTGAACGTAACATGAGAACAGGCAAATAAAATCTATTTAATCTACAGACATAAATTCATACCTTGCCCCGTTGCCCCTAATAGTTCAGATAGTTCTATATAATGTTGGAGAAATGGCTATATCTACTTGTTAATTGTAAGTGTTATTACCAAATTAGTTTATAACTCAACTAAAATTAGTTAACCTGACTAGTGACTACATAAAATGTGCTAAATTATTATCCTGCAAGCTAAAGACCTATGAACTTTGATATTAGCAATTTTTGTTGGCACTCTGTAAATGGCAATGGTTGTTCCATACATATTATAAAAATATCTGTATCACGTACAATAAAAGTTATGAATCTGTCCCAAAATTAGATAAACAGCTTAGTTGGTAATAAAGTATGGGTAGGTATATACATATAAATTATATAGCCCACACGTACTAAAAATTACTTTCAGTAACATTAGTGCAGACTTAACTGTCTAACAGCTTTGCTATTAGAAAGTATTAAAACTTTTGCAAAACTATGAATATTTTTACCATTTAGGATGTGTCAGGCGTTCGTAGTAAAATCGTGACAGTATTAAGCAATATCATTAAACATTTTTATGCTAAAGTAAAGCTTCTAAATTGACAATTGACATTCACATGCCTCTTTCGTACTCCTTCATAGAGATAACAGGCATTAATGCACAACAGATATGGCAAGGATAAACGGCTACGACTGCCTAATAAATACTGCGTCGTGTACCCTTCTTCCCAAGTGGATAGAGCACGGGAGTAGATACTGCACTCCACTCCCGCCGCTCCTATACGACCAAAGTACAGCGTAGAAGAAGAAGAAGAGTGATGTATTTATATGAAATATCTAGGAGCATTAAAGTACTTACTGGTGAACGTAGTACGTGAAGTTAGCATAAGTAATGAGGACATCCACTCTTTAGTATGTCTAGTTAGGCTGCGTACTTATAATATATCTACTGCTAAGATCCATGGATTATAATACTCAGAGCAACTGCTAATTATAGGTTGGAGGAATTCCAACATTCAATCTATTGTGTGCTAAGCATGCAATATAATTATTCGAACGAGCACATTTTGCATAATAAGTAAGCACATACGTTTAGTTTTGCTTACATTAGCTGTAATACTTAGAAACTTATGTTGTACCTTATGTACTTTACTACTCTGCTCCTATGTAGTACACCACGGAGGGCCATTATAGATTTCGTGGCTATATTATGTTCCTATTTAGTTTGTCAGGCGGCTCAAAGTTGTTCTACCATAGATATTAAAAGTAAACTACATGATAGTCGGGCTAATGTTAATAATATACATAAACACATACTACCTACCTACACACTATTACAATCAGGCGTGGTGGCTCTGTCTTGCCATGCCCTGTTCCTTACATTTATATTCATAGTAAGCAGTCAATACATTTGGCTTACGTATGATTTTGTTCCCGGTTCATATCCCACATACTACTTACCTCTGTATTTATTGTTTTTCTGGCTGGGGCAAGATAAATTCGGCTTTTCTCTATTCTTTTATTTTACCATACTGACCAGAGTACATATAATAGGTGTGTGCTGCATGAACGTAACTCTTCGTTGGAGAATTTATTATTTTACACTTACATACCGTGCTTTCTCAGTCTACATATTTGCGTTGGTGTTAAATTAAAAATGTGCATGTTAAAATCGTACACATATTAAATTTTCTGATACTAATAAAGACGTGGTTACGATTAGAGACATGCATCCACCTTTAAGCAGCTACAACCTGCATAGTTTGTATGTTCAAGTTTTAATGAGCAACATGCTATACTGCTAATCTGGAGCATTATACGTGCATATTTCTATGTAACCGAGAAATAAATAAATGTATTCAGCTATCATGTCATGTCATTAAATTACCTAACTAAAGTGTAGAATACGCCGAAATGCCTAGTTAGAGTTCCCTGTGCCTATTGTCTTGTCGTAGACGCGTGCAGAAATGGCAAAACAAAGAAAAAGTATCATTCATGCATATCTAAATGGTAAATAGACGTAATTCTGAAGTGTGATTACAATGAAATGAAAGGTAGTAGTTAAAATAAAAATAGGGGATTCAAGAGGTGTAGTCTACGCTGTGGTTTTGTGTACTCCAGTAGGCAGTAGGGCGTCCTTTTTTCTATGTAACATATGTAATGTGACTTGTACACAATAATGTAATGCAAATGTAAACCGATGCGAGGAAATGTACCGTACGTACCCATAGGCAAGACAAGACCTTCCAGAGCTGGATATTAAGCATAAGAGATATATATAGGAAAAGCAGTAGCAGAAGCGTGGTAATGGTAGTAATAATACTAAATCTAATAATACACGTCGTGATTCCCCAGGAAGCTCTTATCCCCGAAACAAACTTGGAGAATTCAACGAAATCAATTCATTGATGCTTAGGAATAGGTAGTATGTCTACTGGGAGGCAAATAGGCCAACGGAATCGTTTAAACGCACTTTAGCTACTAATGCTACTTATGCAAATCCCAGTTGCTCATTCATAACATATTTAACTACAAATAGGATACGTGAACGCTGGAATGAAATTTAGCTAATGTTGTGAGCAAAGTTAGGCTCTTCCTATCATATTGCTCTATATATCCATTTCAAATACTTGGAATTCACTATTTCTTTACGAAATATACACCGAAGAAATGTAATTCCACTATATAATGCAATTGTAATAAACGTATTTGATCTGTATTACAGTGGGAGCTATATGCATAGCATACCCCATATTGTACCACTCGGCCTACCATAATAATGCATAAACTAAATAATATGGCATGGCCATGGGTATGCCAATACTTTAGTGCACTAATAATATTAAAGCGTTTCTTGCCTCGTCAACAGCCTTCCTTACTCGCTCAGATGGAAAATTTCATATGGAGAATGCCTCAATGGTGTTGACCTCAAGTGGAGGATTTCTCGCTGAATTTCATCCTTTATTAGAAATTAGATGAATTGGGTTCGGAAACCAGTGTATGGGTTCTTTCCTTCCTTATTTTATTATGTTAAGCTTGTGATGGCTTCCAATTTCACTGGGAGGAACCCTAAATTCATTCGGAATTAACGAAGCCGTTTAATGCTCTTTATGCTACATAATACTTGAGCTAAGCTAAAAAAAAGTTACTATACTGATCTTACTGTTTTATATTGTAATATTAATATGCACCTGTCATTTCCCTAAATACTAGAAATATTTCAAGAACTTGATAATTACAGAGGTTCATTTTATGACAATCTACCCACACCCACACCTGGATAAATGGACTGATGTCAATTTTAAAATTTAGTAAACTGAGGATTAACGGAACACATTGTTTAGTTTTATGATCTGAAATTGTATTATAAAAAGCTTTTATTAGTAGAGCATTCGTTTCAGTATGGCGTTAACTTGGCATTAACAATACATAATGTCATTATAAATGGATGTTCATGGACAGAGCAGGTGATGCAGTATTTAGGTGATTTCAATGACAGGGTTTTGGGGCAAGGAAAGAAATA
>JABASH010003462.1:0-16433 GCA_019776445.1 Tomocerus maximus | reverse complement strand
ACACTAAACTTTGTTATAGTTATAATCATGTCGACTGTCGACTATGTTTTATCATAAATGTACACATAATTGGCAGTCGGAACTTTGTTTCCTGTTTATTGTACACTGTCACATTTTTTATTAATTAGGCTCATTAACATCAAAGTAAATATAAATATTGTTTGAAGTTTCTTTTGCATTCATCATCAGCATCAACGCTTCACAAATATTATGGCAGTATGTATACTAGGGACATTTACATTCTGAGATGAGACGTAATTGGATTTTGGACACAAGTCTGGGATATTCTTATTGCTTGTAGAATTAAAATTCAAGTTTTCCTCAAGTTTTTTATCAAACAAAATGCAGTCACGTAAGTCACATGCCATGCACCATGCACCTCCATTAACAGTCATTCATCAGTCATGGTCATGAGTCAAGTCATGCCATTTTATAATTTAAGTAATAATTTTCACATTAACAACAAGTATTAATTTGTCTGCTTCGATGACACATTTTCTGTCGGATGTGACTTTAATTTGCTAAATGGGTTAAGATATTCGTGTATTGTATGCACATGCAAATATGGTTGCCATTTGCAATGACACAATGACTTTGGCATATAGGACAGACATTGCTTTTTTTATAAAAATAATGCAGATTCATTTAATCTTCGTTTTCTGATCTTATTCTCCGTTTGGGTTTTTGGTGCAACACAGACTAATAGCGTTTCATCAGCCATTGTCATTCACTGCATTGTCTATTGCAATTACACAATATGGTGGCGGCTATTTAATTTAAAAAATCCTGATAGTTACAAAATGTTTCAGAGACTAGACATGAAAATAGTATAAAACCAAGTCAGCAATGCCATACACCTTTATCTGTCTCCAGCATGCAGGCATCAGGAAAATTAAAATTTCCGTTAGTTTAAATAACTATATTATACATGATTATACAGACAGATGACAAATATACACATCAAGGGCGTATTTGAAGGAGGGCAAAGACCCAAGTTCCAGAAAAGAGAAAAAATTTGACTAAAAAGATAGAAAAAAACGAAGTTTCCAGATATCGATACAGTTTGGCCATTTTCGGCTAAAAACGGCAAACATTTTTGCACTTCACGCGATTTTCATCTATTTTATAATGACTTCCAAACCAAAGGTAAGCCCCCCAGGTGGCCGGTCTAGCTACGCCCTTGATACGCATACATAGTATATCGCCGCCACGGACTGCGATGACTGGTATTTCTTTAGGTCAGTAAGACATGAAAAATACATTGTTATTACCCTAACCCAATGCCAACTAGTAATATTATGTAACTAGTAATAATTAATTTCGAAATTGTCCTAAAGAAACGACTATAATAACAGATAATTTGTGCCGAGTGTAGTAATCTATCTGAACATCTTGAAGAAGAATAGACAAGTACAGGAGCAAAGGTTTAAAAATCTTAGCAAATGCATTTTTAATGGTGAAAGGTCATAAGGGATTAGGAAATGTTTCCGTACTTTCCAGAAATGTAAAAAGGTATAAAAATGGCAAATGATCGTTTCAGCCCAGATGACTTTCATGAAATGCGATAAACAAATTACAATTTTACTAAACTTATAATTCCTCAAGAGGTTTTAATACATGCCATTTATAGCTATATTAATAGACATTAAGGACTGATTAAATAGTGAATGCACTATTAGGTATACAAAATGTAATGAATTCAAGCGAATACGTGTAAGCATCTGTTTAGGAAGAGTAAGATGATTGAGGGATACGAGGAAGTAGCAAAACCTCAGACTCAGACAATGTATTTGTTGAAAACAACTGTTTTGTATCTGTATAGTTAAATCAGCGCTTAGTAGGTTAGCTTTGTAAAGCAGCAAGAGAAGCTTACTTAACAGGAGAAACTATCTACCGCTCATTGTTCCCAACTTGACAACTACAACTTATAACTTGCATGAAAATTGAAAAAATTGCATTACCAAAATTATCATGTGGGATCCTCACTGAGGCAGCCTCAGTGGTAGTGGTGGCTACCTGTCAGAGGCATGTTTTATGTCTGTGAAAAAAGTGGGACATGGACAGGGTAAATCCAGAGGCAATAAGGAAACACCCATCTATCTATACTAATAAAGATATTTAGTATCCCTATGTATGTTTAGAATTTGTCCCCGAAATGCAATGCGCAAGTCAAAGTGGAAGCTACCTTAGAACATTTTTAAGTTACTTTCCACTTTGACTTGCGCATTGCATTTATAAATTTTCTATATAATTTAATATGCTATGTTTGGATGGTCATGCCCAAACTGCGCAGTACGCAGGCGCCTGTCTAAAATATGAACAATTAAACCGCGCGGGCTCATTAGCAGTGGCTGGGGGGCAATTTCCTAAATCGTCAATTTAGTTAATTTAATCGAATGATAGTCTCTCCTGGTAAGTCTTGATTTTGCATATTGAGTTGGGTGAGATTCTTGCTTGGTACTTGCTGAGTTGATTGCATTAGATTTGCATTGCATACATTCACAGAGCCGACAGCCACATAGCAAATACCAATAGCAAGTCAAAACAAGTTGGAGTTAAGTATAAGTTGAGTGAGTCAGTTTAGTTTTCGTCAAGTTATTATGCTGACTTCTTGGCTCTAGCCCTCAGTTACTCCTTGAGCTTCGTTCGAGTGAGATTCACGCTCTGCAGTGCCGACACAGCCAAAAGACTTGCTCTCCACTCTATAACATTTACTTCACCATCCTCTTCTTCTACATCTTTTGATACTTTTACAAAAACTCAACAGTCGCTTCTCATCCAAGAATTCAAAACTTTCCTTTGTTGTCTTGTCTGTGCTCTACTAAACATGCAACACTAAATCACACGATAAAACACAAATTCACGAGGAAGTCCATTTTCAATTTCAAAATCGTTTCAACACAATGAAAAACACAACAACACCTGTGTGCTCGTGATAATCTTAGTTATTTTTTTACCAACAAGTTTAGTTAAAAGTTAATAAATGCGGATTGTTTTCATAATACACCATCAACCGAACGACAAGTGACAACTGCCAGTGAGGGTGAGTTTTAAAATTATTTTCAAGGATAACGAAGCATTCAAAATTACAGATTCAGAAAGTAGAAATAATATGTAAACTATTTCATATTTTGCGATTTAAATGTTAAATTATTGAATGTAGAATATTATTTGCATTCATCATTACGATTCAATCAAAATATTTGCAAAATATTTACACAAAAACCTTAAATAAATGACAGATTGCAATCCAATGACCGATTGAATAATAAAATGTAGACCAATACATGAAAGATATAATTTTGAGTTGAACATTGAAATGATACTTTTGACATTTGACATTGCTTTTAAAAATCAAGAGTCTTTTTAATTCTCACTTAAATAATCGCTTACCAATGAAACCAACCGGCACCCCACGATGAAAGAACACGGGCTACCACAAATGTCGTTTGTGGGGGACCGGTCATCATCGTGTTGTAATAGTATGTAATCGTAATGTTATCATTTTTATGATTATTATGACTATGCCTGATTCAAGTTTTTCTTGCTGGATCATGCCATTAAAAATTGCAACCCGATTTTACCTTGTAAAATCAATTTTCCACAAATGACAAATATATTAATCTGTGGTGTGACAGTTTGGAAGTGACTAAGTGACCACCAATCAAGAATTTCGGTATGACTGACTGGTAGTACAGTTCAACATTAGCAGTAGTACCATCACTCAGAATTAATAATTAATGAAGAAGAAGAGACAGCAAATTGATTTCAGGCAAAAATAGACTTTTAATTTGCAAAGTTTGATTTTTTAACTTAGCTTTTTGTTACGATTACTGTTACGAATAAAATAAAATCTAACCCAGGACCAACGTTTTACTTCGTTTCGTCGCCGAGCCAGGCTAGCCATAGCAGGTTCGAGACTTGATAGTTGATAGCCATGAAACTTCATGAAATGATCTGTGCAGATGCAAATGTTTAACAAAAGCTATGATATTCTCAATCTGTAAACCTTTGTAAACCACCTCGACCAGTACTTAATTAATTATATCAATATTATTTTTATGTCATTAACCATTTTAGGATGGTAAAGTGTATAATAATACACTAATAATATTTGAAGATTATTAATTAATTTATTTCTTTTATTTACAGTTTCAGTTGATTTCACTCCAATTTTGAAGTACGTTCCCCTCCAAGGAATTTTTGTACACCATTTAATTAGTTTTAACGATTTCAAATGTTACCTTCCGCCCAATTTTTGCGTCCTCATTCCAAATCAGACAAGTGGAAAATTTTTGCGGTGCATCTTGTCTTACTCTTCTTCTGCACTTTGGTAAGTCAAGAACTATTATTAACTTATTAACCAAACTATTTTCAATCTGTAGGATTTTTTTTAGAGCTTTGAACATATTATAGTCCTAGTTCTGTACTCATTAATATTTGCCTCAAGTGACGTCTGCTAAAATCTGCTTAACCTAAATTGCAATTGCAAAAACAATGATGCATCTAGGGAAAAGTAAAAAAAGTGTGAGCAGATGACACAAATATTATTTATTACAAAAATGTAGGAGTGGGTATTCTGGGTAGTAACTTTCTGTGTTATTAAGTTGAACTAATCATGCCCAAATGACTCCAGAAATGGCTTTGAATGACGTCCGTTCGGAAAACACTTTTTTGGCATGCAATTATAATTGTAGAATTTCATAGTTAAAAATGCTTAACGGACTTTTCACCTTTGTGCGCATCATGCACCTCGTACTAGAGTAGAAGTTCAAAGTTAATAAATATGTTAATATAATATTGGGATACTTAGCATGGTGATAAGTGAGTACTACAAATATTTAAGCAGTCAATGAAAAAGTTTCCTATTTGTAGGTGCATTTCCGTTACAATTTGAATTTGGAGAATCTTAAAGTGTTTCGGAGGTTGAATAGTGTACGGAGATAAAACTATAGTTTATAGCGTAGAATGAAGAACGTCTAAAAACTTCTATAAATAAAAATGCCAAAGTTCAAGGAATGTTTGTTTTCATAAGTATAACAGATGGCTTAAGTTTTTAAGTATTAATAGATTCTCTTATACGCAGGAATGGTTAAGCTCTCAAACTCTGTCATTTATTCTAACATTTCGTCCCTAAATATAAGCGGCATACATGAAAGTAATTTAGCAGTCTTCTCAATTCAATAAATTCTATATTCAATTCAATTAAAAACTTTGTTGTCAGACTCTGTGGCTGGTCTCTAACATAGACACTCACTACATAGATATTCAAAATGCCAGTAGGCCAGTGGTGTAGCCTGTCACACGGAAATTGCTGAGTTTTCGGCGATTTCCCGCAGAGCGGAAATAATATGTTATACGACTATCCTAGCAGTGATCATTATATAAGTCTTTGGAAGATTTAGATTAATTTATTAAAATGCCAATGATTTTTATGCATAATACGAATATGTACATTTTGTATCTATATTTATTATAATATTTGCATTACGTATAAAACACTAAAAAAGCAGTTTAATTTCATTTCACTTGCTTTAATTCATTTATTAATAAGTTTGTACAATTGTACAATTTCATTGTCGTTAAGAGCAAGGCCGTAAAGTAAAGCACGGGGTTTATTTCCGTTTCCAGCGAGCCACAGCCCATCAATCAAACAAATCGTTCTGCTTAATATAGTAGTATTATTAATTAGTAAGTCATCATAAATTATATGCGATTTTATTAACAAAATAAAAAGGCGTACAACGTAGTAATAATATTATATGTTTAACCAGTTATAAGGATTATGAGAAAATCCTCGATGTAATCGACTCAGGCCGTCTACAAGTCTAGCTATTTTTTTACTGTGGGAAATAGAAAATACTAGTGTTGTGTATAATTTAGCACTCACAATGTAGGGACCTAAGTAAATAAAGTAATAGTATCGTAGTTTTAAGCTGCATACTGTATATTATACGCGTATTTATATTTTGGTGGTGCTCGAAATCCATGAGAGTTAGAAAAATCATATAACAGAAGTAAGTAATTAATTAAAAAATGGAAGCTGACCCTTCCTCATAAAGTATTCCAATGTTACGTGGCGATTTATTCGCTGCTTTAAGTGCTTTATAGTTTCATGTTGTCTGTCAGCATTCAACATGCCTACTTTATTTAACTATTTATGCAATTATATTTCTGGATTGCGCCATTGATTTTGATAAGAGTAAAATTTTTGAATTGTGTATTCGAATTATGAAAGAAGGTGCCAAAACAAAATGTATTTTATTTTTTACTTTTAACAAATACTAATAATCTCATATATTATATATCTTTATTATTTTTGTATGTGTGGACATTGGACCAGTTATGATTCATGATGATAATAGGAACAGGAACTAATAACATTATATTATAATGAGCACATAATTAGTAGTTAACTGTATAGTATTGCAATTGCAGTGAGTACTTTGAGTACAGTATATCGGAATTGCTACTTTTGCAGCATTTTTTAAGAAATAAAAATAAAATTTATTATTTTTGTTTGTTGTATTGTATTACATTATATTTACAATTTACATTTACATTATTGAAGAAGTGATGAAGATGCAGTTGCATTTTTTAAGTTTTCTTACACATTGAAGGTTGAGTTATAAATAAATGTAATAATCTTGCCAACGACTCAACTTGACCGCATTTCATTGTAAGTCAAGTTAAACTACTAGCGCTAGCACACAGCCACAGCACAATTATGTGAAATGACTCTATCAGATTACGGATGACATTTGTCTCTATATGTACACTACAGAGAAAACAAACAAGCACATTGTTATTATTACTAGTACTACGCTATGTAACTTGTGTTAAGTAATTGATGTGTATATAGTTAGATACAATGTTTTCTAGCACGATGTGCTAGGTTACGACTAGTACTATTACGTGTTCGTTTAATACGTCCACATTTCAGCAAATTCAAATATTTTAAATATTTTATTACGGTTGTATTCTATGCATTAGCATTGGCCTGTTGTGACTGCTACACATATTTAGGCTCTGGCTCCAGCTAAGAATGTTTTATCTGTCAGATATTCTGGTTATGTTATACTACTGTGCTCGATAACTTTCGAAAAAGTTGAAACATTTTGTGTACATACATGCTATGGGCTTGGTCTAAAATAATAAGTCAGTCAGTTAAACCCTTTTATGACCCAAACCGACCCGAGTTCGTCCATGCATTCACTATACACTGTTTTAATATTGAGTTAGAAGAACCAAAGTTTCAGGTGTTACTTCGATTTATTAATACTCAATAACTTTTTACTTTCTTTCAATTTCAATGCAAGGGTAGTATAATGAGGGAAGGGATTCGAACCTGCGGGACACCCTCGTCCGTCATTGTCAGTGACCGATATAAATACACAGCCCATATTACTAGTCATGCACCTACCCGCTACCCGCCTGCCGCCCGCACTCCATTGTTATTGCATGCAATATTCTACAGAATACCTAAAATAGTAGAAAGCAGTAGAAAACAGAGCTCTTGATAAAAAGGAACATAATTAGTATTTATGGTATGCCTATGTTTATAAGTGTTAGAGAGTGCAAATAGTAGCTGTATAATTATATTGTGCACTTTCATGCAGTTGTAAGTTTTGGTCGGACTTATACACGTGTAAGGTATTATGCTGTGCATTGCTGTTAATGATTAAACTACTACTATAGTATATGGATATGGATCCACTGTATCCATTAATCAATAATAGTACTCCGACTCCGAGGTTAAGAAGATAGAACAATAAATTTACCTAAATGTTCCACTATTCTATCTATCTATATGACTGGGATATTATTATTCCTTCGGCTTGTGTGTGTAGTGTAAGTGGTGCTCAGGGCTTAGTATTTAATATTATACCTGCAGAGAAGAGAATTATTTCTTCAGGTTTTCGATGCTTGCTGGTAGAGCTTAGGTTGGTAATGTGGCATCGATCATCGATAATTCGATAAATATCTAAAATTCAAGTCCGTAAAAGCCGTCAGCAGCGTCAGAAAACCTGCATTAGTATTAGTAGAATAGTTGTCTGAGAATTCACTGCATTGGGATTGAATGGCACTAACAAATAAATGTTGGCAGAGCAGAAGTGGCCAAATAGCCACGGTAATTTTAGAATGGGCACACTGGGAATCAAGAAGTACAACACAATGTATTCATGCATTATAATTAGTATACTTACAGGTGTGTAGCATTGTTATAGCAGAATAATAGCACTTGACGGATGACGATGAATGTAACTCAATTTAAGATACCTAGATTTAACTTACTTTTAGCTGCAGTTATTACTTAGGTCATTTTTACGTGTTTATATTTAATAGTTAAGATTTGTGCTTTAATGCTTGATACATAGATAGATTCTAGCCAGGGTATTTTATTCCACAATACAAATAAGTATTGAATAGATTACCTAATGGCCATATAATAAATAGATAAACAATAAAATATGTTCAATCATTAGTACTATATAATAACTATTTAATGTCAATTATACTGCATGATCTGAGCATTTTCGTCGATAAGAATACGAAAATACTCAAATAAATAACTAATATAATTAGCACTAAACGGCATCTTTTCCCCAATCAGTAACCGATAGAGAAAACTTTCAAACAGAAATACATTTATTTACATGCTATTCATAGATCTTTGAATCTTTGGATTGTTTGGATAGAATGTTTGGATAGAATCAACGCAAATGTCAATTATTTATACAGTAATTAAACAATGAGTCATGTCCAGACTTACGACATGCATTTTCTAGTTTTGAGTCTACCAGTCTGAAATTTGGCAATATTATAAACTAGGCATTTTTATTTCAAGATACAATTAAGCCAAAAAACTAAACTTGGTTTTTGGTTTTGAATGCCTATAGGTATTGAAGCGTGGTACGACGAATAATTGTATATCGGGTATTCCCATTACCATGTATTTAAACCTATGACTAATTAAGTGTTGCATATTTATTTTGCGAGTTTTTGTACATGCATTGCATGTCGCAAGTCTGGTCATCTCAAATCACAATACTCATAGTGAAGAAACGTAATATGAAAGAACACGAAAGATAATGTAAACAGGTACCTATTTTCCTGGTGATGTTATATAAAAGTCATGCTGTCAATGAATGTTAGTTGATTAGCGGTGTGATTACTTATGTAAGATATCGTCATATCGTGATTCATGAGTTTCTAATTATAAACCCACCGGCAGCAAAAGAAATAAAAAATCTTGACGTTTGATGTGCTAAAGATAATAAGAAACAAAGTAATACATACACAATAGAAATTAAATAGAATAAGTGAATATTAGGGCCAAATCCTGATTCAAGGAGAATAGATTAACCGAGGTTTGTTATAATGTTAATTAAAAGATCTACATTTCCGTATGAATGGTCTAAATTCTAAAAGTGTGATTTATTTATAATATAATTTTTAACTTAACGCTATCTGGTCGATGCGTTGAACAGCGATAGCTTTTGTTATCCCCCGTGGGGAATAAAAAGTTGTCATATTTTTTAAAACATGAACCACATATTTTCTGAGGGGGTATCATGGCCCTTTTTTCCCTACAGTTTTCAAAATTAAAGTATTTGGAGTGGGAGAAATGCATGGAGATTTGACGAACTCGTCTCGTTCTCTTTTGTATGAAAAAGTAAAATAGGAACACGATAGCCCCTGAATCATCGAGGCAGCCTTAATACAGCCATTTTCGGTTTTATTGAATTATTAGTCAGTACTCAAGTATTTTATAACTTGAACTCTTGTGGAATGGTAGTGGTATTGGTCAAGGGTTAGTTACAAAAT
This sequence comes from Tomocerus maximus, assembly GCA_019776445.1. Classification (NCBI taxonomy): domain Eukaryota; kingdom Metazoa; phylum Arthropoda; class Collembola; order Entomobryomorpha; family Tomoceridae; genus Tomocerus; species Tomocerus maximus. The sequence continues at coordinate 6,605 of JABASH010003462.1, read as the reverse complement.
TTAAAAATATTATTTAATTTATAAATAGTAATATTAATGCAAACTTTTTAATTTGGGTTAGGTAGATGGTAACAACAAATCACAATAAAAAAGAATTTATATAATATAACAAATAATGCATAGCATTGCAAGGTTAAGTTTAAAAATGTTCTAAAGATTTTATCTCAATTTATTATGTGTATTTGTTTCGCTTGAGAAAAATGTTTACACTGCGTTGTATGAAAATGAAGTTGTTTCGTGTGAAATGAAATTGCTGCATTGCCATTGCCAAGCAATTTCCAATGGCAAAATTAATAGCTTCTTTATAAACCTAAGAACTAAAGAACAATTATTATTACTATGAACCCATTGAACCTTATACGTTAAGCATATAAGTTAGTTTTGTGTGTAACTTTATTTTCCATATCATTATTGGTAACTGTTCTTTATAGTTATTATTATTGCAGTAAGTATGGTTATGGTTAAAGTAGTATGGTAAGTTAGTGTAGTATAGCAAATTATAAATACTTGTTCTTGTTTTCTTATTGATATATTATTGAGTATATACTTTTGCTGGTGGTAGACGTTATGCGCTAAAGGAGTTCTGCATTGCTTCGTTACATAATGACATTTATGTTGTGCATTTGAATTTCCATTGAACTTGAGTTCGTTGAGTAAATCTATGCTTCTGCTTCATTCATTATAGATTAACTAACCACATACTTAACTTCATGCTGCATATTGTATTAAATATTATAATTGTTTTGGAATCTATGCTATTGTGATAGTGTCCCCTTATTTGCACATTTTTGCAAACTACACATACACAGATACCCAGTTCTATAGTAAATAATAAATACTCAAGCAATCTAAAATAATATTTAAATTTTCTTGTTTCTAGTAAACAAATGTTTCTTCATGTCTCATTATTCCTACAATGATATTTGGGTGTAGTATGAGGTGTGTCCTCAGACAATTGTTGATGTCAATGTTACAAATGACGCTGTATCAAAATTCTAATTTATAATGCATTTTGGGAACAGGAGGCCTGAAGTGTCTGAGTAAACTGAATTATGACATTAATTTATAGTACATTTACTTACATGAGCCAATGTCTAATTGTACGCTATAAAATAATGTTTTTGGTATCATCACATAATCACATTCTCTTACTTAATATTGGCTAATATTTTATAAGTCGGCACTAGCTCTAAAATTGCTGTATTATATATGTGTGACTACTTTTGTGATTACATACATGTTGATTCAATATAAGAATTTTAAGTGAATATTAAGTGTAGTTCATGTAAGGGTGTCCCGGTGCACGCACCGAACTGTGTTACTACACATTTCATGCATCATGGTATGTTGATGTTGAATGAAAAGATAAACACATTTTTGCGATTTATGTATTAATATTGCGTGGACCTTAGGCGCAGTTTACGCAATGCTATATCCTATAAGATTTGTTTTGGTATAGACAGAGCCAATTTTCCATTTTTCATGAACAATGTAATATGCAAGATGTGAATGAAAATGAAGAGGCAAAGTCACATCAATAATGCAATTTTGTTTGAGTGAGACATGCATGAATGGCCATTGCATTGCAGTACTATTATTTTTCTTGGTCTATGTAATGTCTAGTCCTGTCATGCAGTAGTCATCTGTTTACTACTGATCAATTCTGTTGTTCACACATTCATGCTGCTACTTATTTAACTGTGCCGTGCTCATGTCCATTAATGCTAAAAAACTTTTACAGATAGAGTTACGAGTAAAATTGTCTAACGATAATATGCAATAAGCTTTCTAAAATTTTATTCGTCCTACTATAATATGTACTACAACCTAAACCCATTTCTGTCACTAAGCACATATATAAAATATAGCATTAGTTGAGTTAGTAGTTGTGCTGTACATTGTTTTGCAGTATAGCACAGACAGGACAGAAAAGAACAATCAACACCCTTTAAAATGATAAGGATAAGTTTATAATGGTACAATTAAAATATGGTGTATAGCTTATATTGGAAGAAGCAGGCTACGACACTGAAAGGTTAGGGTAATTGCATACAGCTTTTATGAAAAAGAATTTCATGATGTAGAACAGTTGAAATGCGAAACCTGTTTTTGTTCACCTCTGACCAGTTCTCCTAATCAATCGCCATTGACTATAACTATGATGATGCATGCGTAAAGCCTGTACGACTACGTGAAAAGGCTGAAAAATATTCATACTTTTAAGTGTGGAATTTCATAGAAATATAATAGAAATATAAGAATAATATAGGCACTAAACAGCCAAATTCAAGATCAATGTTCAATACTCTCACCCATTTCATAACTATGGCACACAATAAGGTAAAAGTACATTTTTTGGGTCAGTCACCAACTACTGTCATCCATACTAAGTTGTCGGTTACGGTTGGTTGGTACTCATACAGTAGCATTTTTAGTACCTATAGACTGGGCATGATAATAATTAATAGCCTACCATAGGTTCGGATTTAGAACTGAAGACGGGAAGAGCACCATGATTATAATACTAAGTAGAAGACCCAAGACCCCATTCGGGGGAAATAAAATCCGTTTAAACTAACGGTAAGGCTAAATAAAATTTGTCAAAAAATAAAACTGAAAAACTCAGTTTGTCAGGAGAACAAAAATTGTGCAAACGTTGAAGACATGATTATGTATACCTAAAATATACTATACTATAGGAATACAACTATTTAGACCTAACTGAAGTTAAAAATTGGTAGCGTACAGTACAACGACACGCTCCTAGAACTCAATTGCGACTTTGTGACAATGTTACATATGATATATTATGGTACAATGCTGCAGCTGCAGTACATAATAATGAATGGTTGAAAATGAAAGCGTTTTAAAATCCAGAAAGTAAAAATTAATGTTATGACAGAGTTAGTACATATTACATATTATACCAAGGTAGCTTGTATATTATATGGTAGGTAGGTTTATTTAGACTATTATAGTTTAGTGTTAGTTATAAAGCGGACACAAGTGATTCTGCTAAATGTTGGACAGGATAGAGGACAGTTAATAAGTGATAAGTATATATAATATAGGTAGTGCATATATATTTGAGTTAGTGACGGAAATGTGGTGAGTTAAGTGATAATTTGCGTAACGCTTTCCTGTATACTAAAATACATTATTAAAAATACTCCTTATTTTTATACATTATTACGTATCTATGTATTCTATACCGCATACTATTCTGTACTACATGGCCAAGCAAAAACAAAAATGAAATCATGTCTCTTTTGAATTGAGTTGTGTCTTAAGTGCTGATTATTTCGAGTCTGTCGTCAGTCTGTCGTGCTCGTCTTTACCAGCGTGACACTGTGAGTACAGAGGCTTTCGTTTATCTGCATCCTTTTCTGTGTGCTTTTCAGAGCGTCACAAATGCAGCCCAACTACTAGCCACTATATACTACTGAAAAGTTAGTTATCATTATATACATAAAGTTGGTTGCCGGCTAACGGCCGTTGCGGATTCTACCGTCAATAGTCATTCCATCATTTCTCAACCAGCGAATGAGTAATTAAGTAGACATTATTCATCAAATTACGCAATAAAATTAACTCTCGCCTCTAACTCAACTACTGATCCCTAATACACATTTATTTTGATTCACTATCCTCGCTTCTATGCGTTACGTTTTGTAATAGACATTCTATGTAAATAATACGTTCAGTATAAAAAAAACTGGAATGTCTTTTGACCACAAATTCAGTCGGTAGTGTAGGGGTGTTTGAAAACCTTAACTTTGTTTGTCGCAAGATTATAATAACTTAGCTATAGATACTCTAAAATGATTCGCAGTGATTCCATTTCAATTTTGATAATTATATATCAATATCAAATTATTTCTATTATACCAATATCTATGCTTATAAATAATTATTATACCGAGTCCGACTTAGAATTGAGTTCTTATCATCTTTCGTTGTGCAAAGTTTATCTACGCATTAAAAAGCATTAAAAAGCATGACTTAATATTTGTCTGCTTTACGAGGCAAGGTGAGAAGAAAAATGCATTAGCAGAATAGAATCCATTTACAGGCTACAATTTTTTACCGATTGCTGCCAAGTCAAACTCAGATTTTGTGTTAGCAATCGAACGAACCTGAAGCACTAATTGTTTTGAGTCGGCAGACAGTCGCCGACAGCTACAACCTTAAAGATTACCCGGCAACTTCTCACAATGCCCGTATGGACCTCTCCTTATGCATAATTGAAAATGATAGTGCTCTATCTGAACTCTAAATATCTGATGTATGGATTGGATATACAGTATTTTATTGACACTTAAATAAAGTAGTAAAAGCAATAATATTAATATTGTTACACTTGCTACAATTCTAGAAATGTTATACTTGTTACAACTCAAATTCAATGACAGGAAGTCCTACTACAGATGCCTATTATATTTAATATTATTATAAATATTATAAAACTAAACTAACTACCAGTTCAACCAACAGAATCTTGTTACCGATGAGGGTTTTTTACCTTTTCTTTTGGTCTAATCTATATCATGTGTTTTGATGGTCGAAACTTCTTACTGTTAACAATTTATATAATTGTTGGGCCTATGATGTCACGTGAATAAAGCTGAACTATGAACTATGGTGAAGTCGGTTTGAGTGTTTGGGTATATGATACAGTATTTAATAAAATGTAGTATATATATGTACAGGTAAATAATATCTATTGGTATAATATTATTAAGTCTTACGTTGTACTAGGTGTACTATACACACGGTTGCGTTGCGTGTTTAATGTACTATACTACTGCCCCTTCTTTGTACCAAATTATTAGATCATCGGACGAAGCTTGCGTGATTGACGTTCTTAAGAGTTCACCAAACTATACTTACATTTTTTACTTTTGCTTATTATATACTCGATTAGGCTTATTACAAAAACCTCTGCTTCACATCTATCGCTTTGGGCCTGCCTGGGACTGAGTTTGCGATGTTTCGTCGAAATGTATCAGATAGTTACTTTTCTCATGAATATGTAATAAAAAGTTTCTTTTATGAATATACGTGTCGGTCACGGAATTTATTTGCTACGCACTAAAATGGCTAGTTGACATTTGACCCCGGAGCTTCATGCGTATGTGCTCTACAGATTTTGATTAAATGACGTATTTTTTAATGACATCAAGAAGGCAAGACAAACAAAAATGTGAATGTATACAACTTTAGTACTTATAGTACTTTAGTTGTATACATTCACTCAAGAATGATTAAGAGGGGTTATTGGGCCATTAAGACTAGTATAAATTAGTATTGTAAGTTACCTACAAATAATAGAAAGAAAAGAAATAATTAAAATTTAAGTCTAGTTTCAGCATTAGAATCATTCCTATAGTCAAAAAGGCAGTGCCAACCATTTATGTAACATATAAGTGTACTAGTGTACGTAATAATATTTCATTCTTGTAAATGTGATCGATTTACTGTTATCTAGGTTCTATACTTCTTTATCTTCCTTTGAGTTCATTGATGCTCCAAGTCAAGTCTAAGTGGTGGCTATAGATAGCAAGAGTTATGAATATTTTCTATTGTGAATAATGTCTTCCGAGTCTTAGGAGTACCACCTACATTGTACATTGATTATTGTTTAGTGAGAAGGCAATGGCATATGTAACAATATGTTAGCATGCAAGTGTAATAAGTACAGTAAGTAGCCAAACTGGGAGAGCCCAATGAGCCCATTATAATTACCATCATTTAATATATCATTGCTATTTTGCCATGTGCTCTATTTTATTGAAGTTGAAAATACTACGGGAGAGATAGGAGGAGGTGAAGAGTGAATACACTTGCGAAAGATCTGTGCTAGGATAACTCCTAAGTGAATAGCCATAAATTAGTAGAAGCCTTACGTGCTCCATTAGTGCTACTACAGTATTAGCAGTAGCATGTATTAGTACATACAAACAATGACCATCATTGTATGGATGAAGTCGCATCGTAGCGTAGACCACATAATAGGGTTTTCACTGACGTCATTTTGCCATTAGTCATTCGTTCAGTGTAGTCCGAGGTCTCTTCTTTTACCGTACGCTAACGACAGAGAACATGGTTGGGAATCTTGGGAATTGGAAAATCACTCCATTTTCCACTCACAATTACTTTTTTTGCCGGTTTTCTTATTCTCATATATAATAATCATTTTTACGCAATGATGAAATATCCAACTTCATCTTTAGATTTAACAGCATTGTGTTACTCAATTTTGAAATGTAGGCATCCAGTGGATGCCATCCACCACAGCAATATGCAAAATTGCAATGCAGACCCAACATTACCCAACACTAAAAAGATTAAGGCCCCAACAGGGGACTAAAATTATCTTAATGAAATATTTTAGTTTACTGTGAGCAATGAGAAAAATACATACATATTACAAACGGGAATGACCCGAATTGTCAACACCTTTTTGTCAACCCTGAATTGTCAACACAATTTGACTACTAACACCTTTTTGTCAACAACATAAAACCTTTTTGTCAACACTCGTTTTTGAGAACGTAAGGGTAAGGAAATGAAAGGTAAGATATACTTTTCAGCCAAATTCTAAT
>JABASH010003461.1:0-16434 GCA_019776445.1 Tomocerus maximus | reverse complement strand
AAAGCGTAATCCATGCATAACATAAATATTTTGTAATAGTCCGGTAGTATCTTTCAACGGATTTTCTACGTGCTCAATTACTACATTTGAGTATGTAATAAGTACACACATGATATGGATTGGAAAGAAAATGGTATCACATGGAATATGGAATTCTACCAGAGAATCTAGAAATGCAGAAAATTAGTTTTGAGATGAAAATAAATGTTAGGTCATACAAACTAAAAAACAACCTGACCTTAATTCTAAATGGTAAAGAGTAAGAGTAACTCTATATAAAGGGAATATGTGACCTTTAGCCGATTTTTATTGCCTGTACTCAAGTAAATCGTATCTACTTAACTCTGGTATTCCTTGATGGCAAATAGTTGGTGTAGGAAGTAAATAAAAGCCCCGATCTACTTACTTAGCCATGGATAAATATATACATTAAGTAAACATCTCACCGGTGCTACCTATAGATTGAGGTATAAATAGGGCAAAATCTGAATAGTGTAGATCTATATACAAAATGTAGGTAAAGGATATCAGCAGGCGTACGCAGATGGTGTATATAATGCATTATTTAAGCGTATATATCTAACTGTGGACATTTTCATCTATAGATAGATAGACACGCGTCAAGGGATTGTTCCTTGAATCAATGACCTACTTGTTTTGTTATTTGTTCGGTTTAGACTCAGAATCCCGTCGGTCTGCAGCAGGATGTGAATTGGATTCTGTCAGCTAGAGGAAATGGAGCTTTCACTCTCATTCTCTCAGAGTGCAAAAAGCTCTTGCTTGAAACGAGAAACGGAAAAACTTGTCTTGAAGTATCCTTTTGCTAATGTCATGTCAGTCTGCTACTATTTCGGTTTATTATCTTGTTCAAAACTCTCAATGGCTAACAAGGAACAACATTTCTAGATTGCTACCTGCGTAATTCCGCTATAAAATAAACAGTTGAAACAATACGCTTTCATTTTACAATAGGGTTTTACCTTTACCATGTTCTGCATTATACATTACACAATAAATGTCAAGCTGTAGTCCCACTATCCTCAATCCCTGTGGACACTCCCCTGGAAAAATGCCCTCCTACTCCTGCTGCCTAATCTTCATTTTGAAATTTTAAACATGCTAAGTGGTTTTCCCTTCTAATGAAAATATTAATGACAAGATGTGACACAAATATGACAATGGAACACGTAGTCACGTTCACAACTTTCTTCTCTACCAACGACGGAGAATATCTGTCGGTTCATCGCTGGAAATCATAATCATACTAGCTCGAAACCATAGGCGTATACAGAACCGAGTTGTGGGGTTCACTGAGAAGTTTTGTCCCTTTTCGTCTAAAATGATTCAGAAACGATCTAAAAATAGCATACAGTCAAATTTTTTGCTATCTTCAGAAAAAAAGTTCTTTCTCTTCTGACTTCAGCGATATACTCCCGAAACACTATAATATTTGATAAGATGATGAAAACTAGGACTCTTACTTCGGAATTGATCCACCTGGACTACTAAAAACATTTTCAATAGGCAAATGCTAATCTATCTTCTATTTTAGTATGTGCCTCAAAAAATGTAACATCTTTGCAAAAGTTTAACTTGTAGCAAGCTGGAGCTGAATTTTATGCTAATCCCAGATCTGCATTTGAGTGAAGAGTGTACTTTCTTGCAAACTTGTAAAATGACATAATATCCTTATCTGTAAACTTTGGTATTTGAGAAGACCATTTCCTAACTAAAGTTTCTATTCAAAGTTTATAGAGCTTCGACATTTTTTGAAATGGGGTTTTAGATTGAGTACTAAATATTATGTGCGATAGACTCCTAAGGATAAGTGGAAAATTGCACTGCAATGCGATAGATATTCGAAGCAAATATTAAAACCTATTTTTTAAATGTCAATGTCCTGAAAAGTTAATGCGCGTCGAGCGGTTTTCAAGAATTTTAGTTATTTACAAGTACGATTAGTCATGTTGGGAGTCAATATCCAACTTCCAAAACTTCCAACACAAGTATACAAATTGTGTCGGGAGCTTATAGAAAAGGAATGATGCAAGAAAGGCGCTACGACGTCAACTCAACATGTGAGTGGAATAGAAATGTCAAAGGTAGCTAACGAGGATGAAATGAGGGATCTCTTCTCTGTTCAGTATGTTGGTTCGTGTACAGAAGAGAAACGAGAGTAGAAGAGCATCTCTCTTTCCACTCATTTTGTGTACAGAGCAGGGAGTTGCGTGATACCTACGAATCTGCGACTCATTTTAAAGACGTATTTTAGTCTCTAAACAACCACTCAACTCACTCACATTATCAACAGATCTTCATCCTTTGCCATTTCACTTTCATCTTTCTACACATAGGGTCTTACACAAACAAAGTCAACAAAAGTAACTTTGCGTGTTATCAAACACTTCATTCCATCAGTTGAGATCTTTGAGACTCTTCCGAGCAATCTTTACGGATTTAAACTCCGGATTAGAGACATAAATAAAATGACTTACACAAAAATGACAGCCCCAAATCTTAACTCTCTGTCTTCGTAATGCCAATATAAAAAGTGGTAGTGTTTTCCTGTCATTCAGAGTTAAGACATCAGACAATTTTCCTCTCGTGTCTCTTTTCTCTTTCTGAAAATAAAATGTTTGTTTTAAAGCTACTGCGTTTCTCAATATTGTGAGTGCGAACATTGGTGGCTTAATTAAGATTAGCCTACTCTAATAACTTTGTGCAGTTCCATTTTCCAATTTCTCATTTTCACAATGGTTGGGGTTCCGGCGCTCGGTGCTGGAGCAAATGCATTTGCAAATCATCAAGGGTTACCTCTTGGGGATATATCCGACTCTACTGCATACTTTGACAATTTCGCCTTATCGGAAACGTAAGTGTTCTTTAATAATTAATTTTGCTGGATACTTCACATTCTAGTCCATTTAATATTGTGGATATTTGCACAATTAAATACATTGCTATTATGATAAAGATCTCCGGTGTAAAATACGAAACCATCGTAAATCATTGCAAAAAATTGGATGGTAATCATAAAAATGTTTTCTTTTCCCAGGATGTTATTTGTAAGTGTGATTAGTATTGTTCTGACCGCACTCAGTTGTGTCGGTTGCCTTGTATTTCATTGTTGTCCATCGTGGATTCCAACGAAAATACGACGTAAGTATTGAAGTTCCTAATTTTTATAGGCTTAAGAATTTCATTTTAATATATTAAAATATACCTTTTTGCACAGCCGGATCTAAAAACAAAGAAAATTACAAAAAGCATTGTGCAACACTGACCATTCCGGTAGTAATCATATCGGACGAGACGGGAATCGTTAATCCGCCTTTGTACCAGCCATCGAACTCAGATAGTAGCTGTAAAGATTTTGAGGAACTTGTACTGACATGTAGTAGCATTCCTGCTATAATCACACAAACTGAGAAACTCATGTAGTAAAACAGGAAGGGAGACAAGCCCGTTCTGATCTGAATACATTCAATATCAATATAGAATTGAAACGAGAGCAATTCAATCACAAAGAAGTTTTCTATGTATTAAAAACTTTTATAGAAGATAAATGATCCAATGACAAACATCCCAATTAATGTTACAGATCGAAAGAATAAGAAAGACAAAGGTTAAAATGCAATGACAATTTCATACTCGCACATAAGTACCGCAAAAGGTTAAATGTTAACTTTTTAAACTAAGCCATTGAGTAAACCCTAATCCCTATGCATTATATTCATACATTGGTACCTACAATACAATGTACAAATATAATCATGTAAATACTAAGGATGTAGGCAAATGCAATGTTTAATTTTATGCTTGTCTACATAAAATCCATCATTCCAAATTCCAATCCAATTTGTGGTCTTGTTACCCAATTTTGAAGAATAAAATACAAAGGTTATCTGGACTCTGGACATAAGCAATTGGGTTAACGCGCAACTTATTAATTGCCACCCAATTATGCAAGCTACTTAATGATTAATTACTACCTATAATAGAGTCGATAGCTACGTAAAATGTCGAGTTGTCCTCAGAATTAAAATACAACTGGGAGATTCTTTAAAACTTATTTCATAGATTACTGTTAAGTTCATAGATTGCCTAGTGCTTTATCCAGCATGTTAATAGCAATAATTTAATCTTTCATATCCCAATGACATTGCTCATTTATTGTAGAGATCGATTTGACTTACTAAACATTTTGAAGAATTGTACTAAATGATAATTTTTTTCAAAAATCACGCTAATTTAATGACTAATTAGTTTCAAACTTTCATAATAATGGTTAAGGATATTTATTGGACTACTACAGTTACAATACAGTATTATGCAATCTTTGTAATTGGATATATTATAGCTATTGGAGAATACAAAGCTTCAATATTAGCTGAATTGGTCTAGCCAAATAATATCATTCATTAACCTACTATGCGCGGTGCCTAGTGCACTTGATTAGACTAGATTTAGATTTATCAACCAAATCTATGCAATTTAGTCTGTCCTACATTTATGTACCTATACAGTAATGATTTCATTCCAAAACAAAGCTTTGATCTACATTTACTAGAAAAGCTAACTGAAAACAAAAGTGGCTGATGTTGTTATAATTAACTCACCAACAATCAATTTGAATTCAGCTTATGTATATATTAGAGATAGAGACTCATTCATCTATTTTTCCTAACTAATGAAAAGTGGTGATCAGTCATCTCTATCGTGTTCATGTACTGATAGCTGTTATACAGTAGTGAAGATAAACTTGAAGTTAATAATAGTAATAACCGTGCACCATTAATATAGCTAATGTGAAATGGTGTCATATTTTAGGATTGATTTAGAAGTGTTTGACCTAACTGGGAAACTAATTTTATTGATATGTCTCCAGCATTGTACTACACAATTGGGTTTATGAATGAATGTATTTTCTTTGAATTTCTATTCTGTTAAGTTAAGATGAAGCACGAAACACATTAACCATTTGTAACATTACACAAGAAAAAATGATCTCTACCACATGCACACTAAAAGTTAAAGTTTATGAATAATGTATTGGCAAGTACATATTTTGAAAATTATTACGTATCAAATAGAAATATTTATTAGCAATTGTTAACCTCGGAAAGAAATTTTGAGAACTTGGTATAATGTAGTTGGAGAAACAGCTCCACCACACCAAGTAACAGTAAATGTGATGCACAAAACTTCAGCACACATTTTTCTATTGTAATTTGCGTCATAATAAAATTGTATAAAATGACAATCTTGCACTGGAATTATCAGTGCAAAAGAATCCTCCTCAATTCAGCAACAACATAACACAAGAATGGATATGAATATTATTTGCTATATATCTATCGTCACAATGTTAACATTTAGTGATCAGATCACAAAAAATGAGGGTATTTGCAATCTCAATGTATTCATCCAACAATCACTCTATTAAAATATAAAGGATACTATTCATGTGTACTTTAACAAAATATACATGCGAAAATGTAGTACTGTGTTATTCTTAGTTTCTTAGTACTGTAAGCTGTAAGCGATCTGTTAGTATACTAGTAAAAAATAATTCCAAAGTGTTTCTCCATGAGATATACAATTGAGAGAAATTAAATTCTATAGCAAATTAAAATTGTTACACAATACTATCATCTGACCATCACCCCTTATTTAACTTAATTCACATCTAAATATAGATATAAAGGAATGATTAACTGTATTATAAATTATTAATAGAATTAAGTTTAGCATCCGCATTTACTGCTCACCATTTTTCTCAATTCGTTGCAGAAATTACAACTTTTGGAGGTAAACCCCGAAAAGGCATGAAAACTTAATCTTTTACCTCAATGAAATACACAGTTTAATTTTAAGATTCTTAATTACTAAAAGAATATCATGCATTCATTGTCAAATGTGCATAATTATTCTTTTCTTCAGTACATCCTGCAGGATTGGTGTTGGGTTTTCTCACATGGTCTTGAGGTAATGAATGTAATCCTTTTTTGGCAAGAGATTTCACGAAAAGAACTATGAGAAGCACATTAAGAAGTGCAAATGAAGCAACGAATACGGCACCCAATAGAACTACTGTGGCTGTTATTGGCGTAGGATTAGTTGTGTCTTCTTCAGAGAAAAAACTCCAGAGATCCCAAGACTGCAATTATTAATACAATTTTTGTCATTCTGAGTCTGAATTTCTCCAGTGAAATTAAAACTTCAGATAATTACTTCTCATTCTTAACTTAAAGCGATAGTATAACAAAATTATACTGAGCTAGACATAAGTATATTAGCTTGAAAAACTTACATATACAATATCCTGATCTGATACAGAAGTTCCGTTGGTCAGGGGAATGTCAAATATCTGTTCTGGCATTTTTATTCAGTAGGTATCTTCACTCTTCAGTGTAAAACAAGAATAAATATGCTCCCGAAGAAACGGCAATTCTAAAAGTACAGTAACTCAGAGTTTAAAAATATCTTAAATCTGAAAAATAGGTATGAGGATGACAATAAAAGAGCGTAAATCAAGCTACAGAAAAAAGTGATCTTAAATACCATCAAAAAATGTCAGATACCGAATGCTGATAACGATGGTGGAAAATCCCCGTTATTTAAAAGCAAAGTATCCTAATACTAGTAGATATCCCAGTTTAAGGAAAATCCCAACGGAATAACCAGATTTACATAAACATTTATTAGCATTTACTATGCATATTTTGTATGACTATATTTCAGTTCCTATTACTTGGGTATTGGAATCAGTTAGAGATAGTTCATCACGACAAAGTCAAAGTACATTAGTCAAAGCACTAATTACGGCAGTCTTATGCTATCACAAATTAGATACAGGCTGTTGTGATGAATAACATTTTCTCCTACAAACTGCTTTCATGTCTTAAAAGAAATGTCAATATTTACTTAACAAGTTTGTACACACTCCGCATACCGGCACGTACATATTACCTTAGGTAAGGCAGTTAAAGCCAGAAACGATATGTTACGCTATTGTTGAGAATGATATAAAGTTAGGTGACAGTTTGACGCACTATATCTATGCACTTATAAGAAACTCCTTCGTTTATCAACGTTTATCAAAGCCAATAGGATTTCTTCAGCTTTGATAAAATGTTAAGCAGGACCCAGAGTCTGGAATATATCATTATGCAATCACTAAGAATTGAATAATGAAACTACTAGTGTTGAGTGTACACGAAAACTGTTTTGCATGCAAATGGTTCATAATTATTTGTTCTTAGCAGTAATTACAATGCAAATATTTTAACATTTACAGTCTTGTCCTGGAAAAATGCTTTTGTACTGTATTTACAGCTCACGCGTACACAGTTATTATAGCCTAAGACGGTTTAAGTACAAACTATTCTTGCTATCTTGTGCAAGTATATATATAGTCTTCTTTCTTCTCTTTTCATTTCCGAAATTTTGTCGCTCGTCTGTTTTGAGCATTTTGTATATTACAGACATTATAGTCCATTTTATTGTATTTTGCTTCGAGCAGGTAACCTTGGCCTTCATTAAACACACATAGGCGTAAGTGCCCAAACAAATCTATTTTGACCTTGGACAACTGCTTTCACGTGAACATAGTAGCTCTAAGTAATTATTAAATTAGCCATTTACTACTTCCGTTTAACTTTGGATGTCTGATTTAATTGAAAGCTTGAAAGCTCTAAGCGCATCTGAAATTGAGACGATCTAACCGCCCGCAATATACATGAAGCTAATGACTTTTCGTCCTCCAGCTTTCTGTTTGAGTATATTTCCAAGAGGAAAAGATGAGGTACTCGCAGCTATTGAATGAACAGTCTTCTGAAATGACTTTTATATGGTTTTCCATTAACGGTGTATCGTGTGTCACGATTACGATTCCAGTCATCAGTCAATGATAATGCCATAATTCTAATTGATCATGAAAGAAAATGTTTAGAACAGTGAAATATTTTGCATTGGTGTGTAAGGACAGTGATTAGTTAGTGTGCAAAGAACTAAAGCAGAGCACAACTTAAATGCAATTTGTAAACAAGAAACTAAATTTCCTAGACACAACAAAATAACTAGGCTTTCTGCCTGGAACGGTAGGAGCGCAACATTAATTAACTAAATTCTGTAGTAAGCCAAATAAACATCATTATGTAGATAGTGTAACTGTAATATCACCTGGCTTAACTTGACTCCCAGCAGTCTCATCCTTGTAACTTGTAAGATGGTCGTAAATGAATTAGAGTGGAAATGGCAATTTACAATTCCAACGAAGCCCCCTAGCAAATTGTCCCTAGAAAGTTTGGCGACTTGAATATTCAGTGAGACTGCAGTAGAGCAGACCATTGAAAATGCTCTGCTTTGCCAAATCAATGCGAAAATAGTTGCGACATTTCCAATTTTTTATTTCTGTCTATTTTTATACTCAAGTCTCCGACAGATGTAGGATTTACTATTATGCATAACAGTACATTGAATTTATACAGTGTACATCTATGTAAGACCTAATGTCGGTTAGCCATAATCATAGAAAGAAAGCCAACTCAGCTTGTTTCATGCTGGACTCTCTAGGAAAAGGAGCCAAAAGACAGTCTAGAACTCTCGCTCCAATTCCTCCGAAGCAGAAACAGCTATAGCGGAACAAAATTAGTATTTACGTGCCTTTGCTTGAAATAGGGAGTTATTTATCTGGAAAATCAATTGAATCTACAAGTCTACAATGTGTTTAAATAGCATCTTAGGGCATGCAAGTAATTAATTAGCAATCAACATCAGTAATTAGTTGACTATTGAAAGTTTAAAACATTTTGAACATGGACGGGAAAAATTTACATTTTGTGAGCGAAGATGGCAACGTCGAAAATGGGTGCCTGTATAAAATGGAATCTTCGGAAGAATTAGGAAGATATCTCGTCGCAAGTAGAGATATTCAACCGAGAGAAATTATAATTCAAGAAGAACCTTTCATTACCGGTCCTAGTGATGGTAAAGGAGATATTCCGCTGTGTCTCGGATGTTGTTCCAGATTACACTCGAAGGATTCTCTTTATAATCTTTGTTCATCATGCTACTGGCCCGTTTGCGGCTCTCAGTGTGAAAAGGTGATAAACCCATTCTTTACTAATTAAATATCGTGAAATTATTTGACCTAATTATTATGTATTTTATGTCTGATCATGTATTTTAAAAAAGGTTCCATGTCACGCAGAAAACGAATGCATGGTTTTCTCTCAAAACCGCGTTGTCTATCCTCCACCACATAAAAAGCCCATTTTACACAAAAGTATTGTGATTCTGAGGTGTCTCTTGCTAAAAACGAAAAATCCCAGAAAATGGGAACAATTAATGACCATGGACGACAATTACACAATCAGACAAAGCATGCCCAATATCTGTTCCGCGGATAAGAAAATCCTGGAGAATTTCCGAACCTATTTTCCGGAAATGAATTATGATGAAAATGACATTGTGAAAATTAGTGGGATTATTGATGTAAATGGACATTCTTTACCTGAGAAAATTGGCGGAATTGTCTCAACGTATGATTCTTTAATCACTTAATCAATGAGCCATTTCGTATTAGTAACAGAAAAATATAATGGACCATTTGAAATATTGAATGTTTTGATATTTACAGTTCAAAATGTCACATCTACCTCAAAACCAGTTTGATATCTCACGGTTGTGTACCAAATGCATCCTGGTCGACTGGGCACACATCTGATTCCATTTCCACATTGACAATTCGTTCAAATGTCGCTATACCGAAGGGCATGATGTTATCCGTGTCATATAACGATAGCGAATTGATGTACGGGACTTTACGACGACTCATTCCAATGGAAATTTCAGGATTATTTATATGTAGATGTGCTAGATGTTTAGATCCCACTGAATTTGGGACAAATCTATCTGCGATCAAGTGTCCAAATTGCAATGAAGGTTACCTGCTCCCAATTGACCCTGTGGATTCCTTTTCTGACTGGAAGTGTGACAACTGCCTTGCAGTGCAGAGTGATTTGGATGTAATGGAGACTATTGAAGACGCCGAGGAAGAAGCAGGCTTTCCGAAAGATGATTTTCTACTTGTACCTGATGAAAATGTTGAATTTCTAATGGAATTTATTGATAACTACAGTGGGAAAGTTTCTACATCCTAACCATTATGTTTTGCAAGAAATTCATACCAGGATTATCACGTGTCAACAAGAAAGTTCTTTGGAGAACTTATCTCAAGAAGAATTGGATACCTACATCAAAAGATGTCAAGACCTTCTAAAAATTGCAGATATTCTCAGTCCAGGATATTGTGAATATAGAGGCAAGTAGATCTAATCAATTTATTGAAATCACTTAATTATTAAAGGATTCAATTACAGATGTATTATTTATGTTTTCTTTTGAACGAATTATATAGCTTTTCTTTTGTTCCATCTATCGAAAGGAATGTTTCTACAGGGCAAAAGAAAATTGGAATCAAACGCAACAGAAAAGTCTTTGGACTGGAATGAAGAATCCGCCTCTAAACACTTTCAACTTGTTCTTGAAATGCAAAAAGAGTCTATGATTTATCTTCAAGAAAATTACAAATCTCATAAATGGCTAGTCCCTCTNATATTGAAGAAACTGAAATGCTGGCCAAAAATCTTTGTGATTATTCAGCGAATTGTATACCAGACCTGGTATGAATGTGTTCTAGATAAAATCACCAACTTACTAATAACACCATGAGCGAAGTACTGATATATTTACTCCGAAACAAGTAAATTGTTCTTGGCGATACAAAAATTCTAATATTATGTAAATAAGCTATTACCTTGTACCACGTAAAATAAACAGTTTTTTTTTAATTCTCAAATTCTTTCAATCATACCCATATGATAAATTCACATTACCAACATCTCACGATGCATATCGTTTGAGTCATACCGTGCTTACTTGTGTTAAGGAAAGTATAATACAATAATATTATGTAGTTGATGCAAAACTAAAGATACTATACAATATGCCAATAGAAAAGCGCGCATAAAAAGGTAGAAAAATCGAATGTGTGCTGTTTTTGCCTGAGAAAATATCTACGCGTGTACATTTGTATACAGATTCCGTGCGAACTACCTAGTAAATTTGGAACAGAATGATTCTAGGTCTAGAACCAAAAGAAATGGGAAAGTCGTAACAATAATTAAATCCACCAGCAAACATTGCACCGTAAAATCAGAAGGTTAAATAAAATTGCGGGGAACTATTTACATTGCTTTTCTTTAAGCCTGTTTTTTTGTACGTACACAGATGCGGAATGCAGACATATTATGTAGACTCAAGACACACCTCCGAACAACTGTATGCTTAGGACGAGCTAAATAATTAACTTGGACGGGATGAGCAAGAATGCCATATCTTTTTATCTATTCCCTAGACAGTTAGGTATAGGTATACAAAGTGGTAATATATTCACTGCCGAATGCATCTCGACATTAAAGATGTGTGCAAATAGAATTCAGCATACTTAAGTGCAGAGTTAACCTTTGGTGTATCTTCTGTGTAGTTTCCTTCGAGTGCTAATAATGTTTCCTATTTATTTACAAGTCTATATGTTGTACTTGCTATTCCGTTGTAACTTACATTCTTCTACCACAGAAAGACACTTATAATGATTACATGGAGCGATATGTTGGCCTGACTGTCTGTCTAGCTGCTTTGATAGCGAATATCTTATTCTGCGAAATGCTAAACTCTTCCTGCTAATTTCCTCTTGACACATAGGCAAAACCATGCTCCGTTTCAGAAGTTTGTTCTTTTAATTGTCTACTACCTATAATAGTATAGTTATATAGCATTAAATTCTAACTGATTTTACTGAATCACGCCAATTCACTCCGTCTGATTGTGATTTTGCACGCGGTCCCCGATCCTTTGCATGTGTCTAAATCGCATGCATATATATACATCTCCAAACGTTTAAAAATATACTTTGTAAACATGCCAATATTCTTGTTACTTTGAAAAGAGGGTATCGGGGAATAGGAGTCAAGTTGATTTTAGTGTTACAGTAATGACGAAAACTTTGCAGTGTATTCATTGAATCTCCGTAGTTCATAGTGTTACAATAGGATACTTCTAAATAATCATAATTTTACTGACGTGAGTTACAAAGTTACAATACACTTACATAATTTATTAGGTAATAATTCCCGACGGAAAAAATAATTTATACTCATCCTCATCATAACAACTCCATAATAAACCAGTGTGTACTGGAGGCTATAGAGTTACCGGTAAGATAAAACTTACATAGAGTGTTAACAATTTAAGAATCCTCTCCCGCTAATATAATTTAGAATGGAAATAACTGTCAGGTAGTAATGGTCTCTTAATGTTTCAGGAAAATCATTGAAAATCGACTGGATAATTCAACTGAACTTCAATTTTAGAAGCAACTTAATTAGCGTAAGAGAATCACATTTTTGAGGAAGTTAATAGTGTAAATTAACCGATCCAACCATTTACAAACATTTTTACTAAGAAAAGAATTTTTCTAAAAATATTTAGGTTTAGCCAGCAGAAAGATTACATTGGAGTCTAAATTATTGTTGCTGGAAACGTCTGCACGGTTGCATGACTGGATCGTAAAACGCAGAAGCCTAGATCAACAAGTCATAAACAAACGAGTTAGAAGATTAAGATAAGATTCCTAAGCATAGAAGGATTCGTTTACAGTAATTTTTATCGTCCTCATTATGGCATCACCGAAAATAGAAGTGTTTTCTTTGGTTATGGCAACTGTGACTGTTTTTGGCACTCTGCTTTTGACACAGCTACATAGTGTTGAGGGCACAGGACCGCATTCTCATCATAATCATGTCGGGGAACTGTGAATTTGGACAAGTATGTGATCCGTCACCGTCCATTATGGACGAAGCTCTTTTGTGTGATAGTTCCAAACGTCTGAGCTGTGAACCCAAAAGTCGCACATGTAAATGTCATCATGCGGAGAGAGATATTTATGATGAAGAAAACGAAAGATGTGAAACTAAAGTCGGCTTCTTTTGCGGAGGATCTACTGAGAAATACCCCGTTGTTTGCATAGAACATGCAGGATGCAATAAAACCACAAGTTTTTGTCAGTGTGAAGATGGCTATGACAAAAGTGACGATGGAACCAAATGCAACGGAAATGGAAGTGGAGTCAGTCCAGGACAAGAACAAAATGTTTACCTCAATACAATCTACTTCACCATTCTTCTCATTAGCGTTTTCGTTTGCAACTGAGCTTTGGGAAATTACCAAAGGGTACTGAAAGAGACAATAATTCTGGAATATTAAGTTAGGAAGAAAGATGTAATATTAAATGCAAAATGACATTTTAAGAGAAATCAGACACACAAGACGCACTAAGATGCTAGTAAATTAAATATCGTAGTTACGCGAATAAGTATTAAAAACTTACATTCTTCTTATGTAAGATTAGTGCACGGAATTCTTCGCTTGATACTTTTACTATTTCAATCAAATATTCTATTTAATCTTAGCTTTTCGAGCAAGTAGACTTAATAGCTACTTTAATGGAACTTGACTACAAGGGAGTAAATAGCAATTTTTTATTCACCAATTTAATTTAGTCAACCTGTTATCGATAACGGAACTTTAATGTATGTAGTAGTATGTCGTAATTTATGATGCCAATATTGTTGATACTTAGAAACATTGGTATTGTCCTAATTATACAATTATTACTAAATGTCATCATGATGATTTTCATGGTCATTACACGGTTATAGTTACAAAGTTACACTTTAAGATGTATACAATCTACTTAAATTTATACCTACTTATATTTCACACAAGTGCACAATAATAATGCACATGTACATACAAACTATGAAGGCTGCCACAACTTCAGATATAATAGATATAAGACGTTATTGCACACATACTAATTTTACGTAGTACACGTATACTATATGGATATGGTATATCTTAGTGTAAAATTTACACACATATAGCATGCAGTTTTGTCCTTAGGATGTATGAATTATTGAATAAAAATCAATTATTGAACATTAAAAGCTTAGCATAACGTAGGCATATTTTTGCAGTCATTGCTTCACCTTTTCACAAATGATGTAGATATTTAGTATTTACTATTCGCTAAACCGTTTTATGAGAACTACAAATAGTCTGATTGTCTATGCAAAGACAGGTAGATTGAAAGTTCGGTCTTCCTGGATTTGCATAAGATAATCTGATAAGCTAATTATGTAGATATTTAAATTTAGTATTTACTATTCGCTAAACCGTTTTATGAGAACTACAAATAGTCTGATTGTCTATGCAAAGACAGGTAGATTGAAAGTTCGGTCTTCCTGGATTTGCATAAGACAATCTGATAAGCGATAGCGTCCTTTCCAGTGCGTGGCCAATTCTCATTGGTACGCACACCACTGCACTGGACATTTTTGACTCACACCCACTTCCTTATGAGACATTATTTTAAGTGAGGTGATATATGGTATTACCTGGGCATGAACTCATATAGATATAAGATAAATTAAGATCAATTTCCTCTACATGATTATTCTGGTTCTTAACTTTGCTTCGAAAGCAGCTTGTCCTTCTGCTGTCAGTGGCTGGACATAATTTTGTAGCTATTATTGAACAAACCTCATATTTTTGGATAATTCTGTGAATAGTATCACCATCAATAAATAGTAATTAGCAAAACGGAAATTTTATTAGTGTTCACGCAAACTCATCACGTCATCTCATTTACGGACACCTATATAATAATATCAATCCGTCGAGTCGGAAGTAGTGTAAAATCTACAACTTCGCGCATTGAAAGAATTTATTATAAAAACTTTAGTAATTTCAAGGTTGGTATTGACAAAATATAATGTTCTACGCATCATGTAAGCGTATTTACGTATTTAATCCATTAAAAATTATGTATATATTTATATAGAGAGGATACTATAGAATACACAAAGTACTGATAACGTAGTTTGATGATGTAATGTAGTAAACAAATAATTGCATGTCTATGTAAAATTAAATTTTTCTGCATTTCATTGTCAATTTTAGGCTTACTTTGAAATGTAATCATTGTCATGTCATACTACGGGGAGTATATTAATATATGCATGCACATAATCATACTGTATAATATTTAAAAGGATGTCATAACATGTAACCTATTTACACTCTGTTGTTGTGCCTATTATGCTTCTGCATGTATGAACATAAGTTGGGAATCATCTATCCCTTTTGATAATCACTGACACTTACTTTCTAACTGCCGTTAGCGATCTGAAGTTAATACATTGAAGAATTTCTGCCTTAAGCATTTCGTTCAACTCAATTGTGAAATATTTTCAGTACATTACTAGAATGCTAATTTCAATCTCAGCAGTGTAACTAGTTTTACACTCCCTACCACAAACTACAAAGTTTACAATGAGCAAAAAGAACATTTAGTATTATTGGAATTTCGATAGTGATTTAACGTATAATATGTGTGTTGTGATCTCCACTAACTAACCATTATTGACTCGTGGGGGAGGGTAAATTTTTAATTTGTATATTATATCATAGGACATATTATACTTGAGACTGGTTTGTTTTGCATAGAAAATTGTACATGTATGTGTTGTTGTTCCATTCGATGTTATTTAACAGCTCTGGGCGAACTTTAAGTATTTTTTGCAGTTTTTACATCGCCGTATTTACCCTTAGTAATCAGTCTCTCCTGGAAAAATCAATCCTACTGTTTCTAACGGGCGAGAAAATACAGATATATCTGGATTTATTTGAACATGACTGTTTTTGAATATCATGACTCGTTATTTTGCGTGTACTATAAATTCTTTGACTTAGTATGCTAACCCCTGCACATATAGTAGGTTGTAGGCATTTTTTATACTTCAATTTCAATTGTGTATATATTAATGAATTAAAATGATGATGCAGCATTATTTACATTTTCTATCTTCACATTGATTGCATTTACAATTGCAGTTTCCAATGTATGCATAGGCATTGTAGACATTTTAGCATTAGCATTAGGTATACATGTCAACTGTATGCTTTTGTCAATTCAAGCAATAATTTTCTGCGCAAGGTGTAGGTTAGTTTTAGCATTACGTCTCCCATTACGTGCATTACGTGCATTCAATCTGTGATTTAGAATATTAGTTCCGAATTTCTTTTCTGTTGAGATTTGATGATTTATATGATTGCTTTTGCAGGTACTTAACAGAAGCAACAATTAAGTAGGTACATTAACGGTTAGTGTGAAATCCAAAATTACACTACACATACATAATATATAACTTCAATTACAATGACCGGTCCAGTCCCAGCCATCAAAAAGGAGTCAATATCTGCAGCAAAAAATGGCGATACTAAAATTAATAAAAATTTCGGTAAAGA
>JABASH010003460.1:0-16434 GCA_019776445.1 Tomocerus maximus | reverse complement strand
TGACGACAACTGGAACCACTTGTCGTCAATTGACAATAAGAATGGGCCACCGTGTGACCTGACCTGAGGTCAACGATAACAAAAGCTACCATAAAACACACTACTAACGTCACTGGTCTAATAATAATAAGTATGCATGATTTCGGAATCACCCTGTCGACTTACGAAAAGTCTCCGAACAGATAAACTATGTGGGGAATCGAATGTAGTGGTGCGTGATTGATGTAAATCTGGGAAGTATTGGTTCACTCTTCAAACAAACAGCGTTTTGTGAGTTCCAGATGAAACGATTTCGCTAATTGTGTTTCTATCAGGCGACACAAGAGCTTTGCCTTTTTGCTATTTCGTTTTGTATTGCTTAGCTGTAGTCGTCAGTTAGTACCGGTATTAGCGAATAAGTAGTGGTCGTACAATGCCCTACGACGAGCATGTACGCTTATTCGCTGCTGTCTTGTCTCAATTGTCTCCACTCCATGCAAATAGCAAGAGAGAGACGGATATTTGCTGCCGTGATTTTGCATTCAGTGGGCGAGAGATTCAATGAGGAAAACAATTAAAATAATCAACTCGGCGTAATTTAATTCGCTGTTTCTAGAGGACGGAAATTCATTTCATCAGATCATCAAAGCCAGTTATTCATTTGATGCTTTCCCATTTAACTCCTGTTTACGCTCCCAGAGTCCATTGTTAATATGCATTCTCATCTCATCCGCACCCATTTCCCACCAAAAACATATTTCTTATACACTAAACATGTAAATAGAATTCGTAGTCCTTTTTTCGGAGTAAACCGAAAAGCTTTAATTAAATCCAGCCACTAAATGAGGATTCTAAGAATCTCTCAACAAATTTTTTTCGGCAGTAAACACCCTCTGCTAAAACACATAACAACACTGCTGAGGCATCCCCACGGTACTAATGTACCTCCTTATGCTAGGAACCCGGTTAATTTCGCTTTTCCTCCATGTGAACATAATTCTAACAAGTATTTACCACTTCCTTCCTCTGCCCTGTTCTTTAAAAAGTCAAGTACCTACCTAATTTAATAAATGAGAAAGAGGATGGATTTTTAGTTCAGTAGACGTAGAAGCCTAAGTATGATAAGCCAGCCATTATTACATATCAGTCAGCGTGATAAATAATTATTAAATATGTATTTTAAATAACAAACGTAATGACAGTTGGCGGCTTAGAATTTAATGCATTACAACAACCTCGAGTCTACTTGTTCGTGGGTGTGCTGTGTTGTATGTTTCATGAATATCAATTAATTAAGTCATATTAAATGTAAAATTATGCTAATAGGTGTAGTATCAACACAGAGTGAACTATCCACAGCACAGAGCTTAAGTATGCACACACGAACATCACTGATAACCATTTCCTTAATTATGATAGTTATTGCCTGAACTTCTATTTGTATTCAAGCACCAAGTAATTAAATTCCAGACAGAACGGCAAGATTATGTGTAAGATAATAACGTCTGCCTGCTTTATAAACTGCTAGCTCCACGGTGGCCTTCAGGTGGCATTCATCTGGGAATGATGGTTGAGAGCCTTCTACTGTATTAGCATTGATGAGCATTTAGCAAGTTGGACATCTTTAGGCCAATATGAATTGTTTTCCTGAATGAGGAGATCATCATTTTTACTAACGAAAATAGAATTACCACATAACAATTAAAGTTATGTCTCAACAAATATTGGCGTTTTTTACATTTCCGATCATTATTATACAAAATTAGGCATCTGATTTGATAATTTTAAACTAGCAAAACTGGACACGCTTTGGAAAGAAATATGTAGCGATATGGTTCAAAAAAGTCAAGATAATAAGCCATCTTGTACTCTATTTCTCTTCACTCCAAACGCAATTCAAGACGATGTTCTGAAGTTTGCATTTTATGTTGACTAGAACAATAAAAACAAGAAGTAATCCAAATCACGGCACTCTGCCTGTACTAAATAACAATCTGCCTGTACTAAATAAGGACCGTGAACACAATTATTTATTTAACAATACCTCCTACACACGTCAACACTACCCCATATGCAATGCAGATAATTCCCCGTTACTCCAAGATTAGTAATTGTTCCTTTAGCTCTGGTATACAATTATGTGATTGCCATAAGTTAGTGAAACGTTGGTGATATCACAACAGGGATATATATAAATGTATCAGTCCTTTCCTACTGCAATTGAATGCTAGTTACCGAATATTATTAATGAGATTAATTACTCATACATGGTAAGTATGTGCAAAGGGAAAATTAAAATTCTCCTGCCAAATCCAGTAATTAGTTAACTTTGAGCAGGCGAGTAGAGCAGAATTATAACCGGCCGGACAAATATTTTTCACATCCTAGCAGAGCAGACTGATGCTCAAAAAATTGACTACTTTAGTGCGCAGACTGGTCTAGCAACCAGATTGTATTCCTTTGGAGTTATTTGTCTAGATGCATTTTGTTGTTGCAGAACCATTACACAGGTAGCTATTTGCTGCATGTGCATATGCACTAAAATATTGCAGTAGGTACTTTACTGTTCATTCTCTATGCTACGTGATTGCAATGTAGTCAGTCAAGTTTACTCATTTATTACTCTACCTCAACTCAAACCTGATTTGACACTGTTTATGTTACTGGCAGAATGTGTGTTACTATTACTGTTTAGAATAACATGGACAGGCAGTATAAGTCATGCATCACAAACATTGAATATTTGTTGGGTTAAAAATTCACGCTGTCTAAGCGAAACATTAAACAAGAGCAGAGGGCTATACTTACTGTACAGCATTACAGAAGAATGCTAAAGGTTGTACAAAGTGCTAACAGAGAAACAGATGAACTTCTTCGTGAGGAAATCATAGATTCTCTATAGTGCGTTCTGACAGATACGCAGATTGTACATAATGTGAAAATATTTGTAAGCCAACATAGATAAGTCTTCCTGCACGTATTGTATTAGTTGCAATTACCAAACAATTTATAAATGTCAATCTTTGATAAAGTCATTATCTTCGAAAGAGGAGCAAAGCAACCACAAGGGACTCTTTGATTGTGCGAACACCAGAGTTTTATTTGTTTTATTTCTACTTCGTAATGTCTTGTAGGTTTTCTCATTCTTACTTCATCCCTACACAAAACCGAAGAGAGCAGACAGACTAGACTTTATAGAAATTAGTTCACAACTGAATTAGCCATCTGTATACTCTATGACTCTATAATAAGCTATAAAATGCCACAATCTTTCACTAAGGAAACACAATGCACCAAAGTGCTCAATTCTGCTTACCTAGTTTCTAGTTCGTATTTGTAAAAAATAGGATGTAATAGGCAAGGGATTGGACAAGACATTGTTTGACTTCATTCATATACCGATGGATGTGGTAGAAAGAGAGCAACCGACAAACAGACTCACTTGCATACTGACAGTTGAACAAACAACGGAACTTTTTCCACGACGACATAATTTGTTTTCTATCCTGCAAATCAGCTAACCATAAATTATACCTACTAAGTAAGCGAAGGATATGGCAAGCAAAGTGCCCATCTTTGTGTTCTGCTGATGGCTACGGATAAAATGCGGATTTATGGCTCTCTTAGCATTTCCTCTTGTGCTAACAAAATTCCAATTGGCATTGTCTTTCTGTCGGATAGCGAAGACTTATTCAAATAATGCCTGTCCATTTAATTATTTCACGAAGCTGAAACATAATATACGTGAAAGAAAATAAATTAACTGCTAATACCCTTTTTTATTAAACGTTAATATCTCACACATTGTTGTTTCGTCAGTTTATATAGTATTTTCAATCCCCCAAGGATTCTTCTGCTATAGGTATCATTCACTTGCCATATTCATTACATTATTGTGTGCAGAACTATTATTGAACATTATAATTTTATAGGAGCACATAGATAATACTTTTCCTGAAAATAATGATCCTACAATAATGAGATGTATTTGATAAAGATACTCACTTATCTGTTATGGAAACAAATGGCAAAGTAAACTACAAAGCAAAACATTCATTTAAAAGTACCAACCTAAGAGCCTTTAGTTTTTCCAACGTTTCTTTTCCCATGGTGTTCGAAAAGTAACACAGGACATTGTAGTTACGAGAGATTCATTAAAAAATAATATTTCCTTTATACATTCCACAATATTTTGCGAGTTTCATATTCAGACTTGAGTGTAGTTGAGCTGAGAATATTCTTTCCACGAAGAGATAATCCTTCCGATCATTTCTCTTCACAAAGTATTCATTCCACAGTTGTCTGCTCAAAAACTAAAGCCGTTGAAATGAATTCTCATTAAGAGGAGAGATTTTGTTGCTCTGACTGCACATGTATCTTATTTCTTTATCAACGCACATATACTCAACAACTATCATACCTCCTAATGCAATTGTACGTGCGTGACTATGGCCACCAATACTTGTCAGAAATTCTCTATCTACTACTCAAACTCATCTTAACGAAATCCTGTTCGGTAAAAACCTGAAGAGCAGTAGCTAATAATCCCCGCAAGTAAAGCAAACAATCAATAGAGCAAAATGTTCTATTTCCGTCGTTTCTTTTAGTCCTGACTTCAGTCGACTGGATGAAGCTCTAAGTAATAATGTTACAATTCCATCTCTATCCCTGATGTATGTACTTAGAAACATCTACTAGGAAAGAAAAGATCCACATTTTCGTTCCATGTAACCAGGATATGTTTAATAATGTAGAGGCTACACCCCATTTGATACTTTTATGTACATAAAACAGCTTCTTTAGCTTTCAGAAAAATCAATAGTTAAGCAAACTACCAGGTCAAATGCTGTGGATTGTTGATTTTTCCTTTTCGCTCACATCTCTCCCTTTTAGCACATTATTTGAAATCGCATAAATAAATATTGTTATAATACATAAACACACAACTAAGATTTTTCGCACCTTTCTATAAGCACTACTGCTTTCGTCGTACTTATAATTTTGTTATATTATCCATTATCTAAATCAAGGCTTTTCATCTTCATTTGAAGTCACATTTTGAGATTCGATAGATTCGATTTTTATACAA
Organism: Tomocerus maximus; assembly: GCA_019776445.1. Classification (NCBI taxonomy): domain Eukaryota; kingdom Metazoa; phylum Arthropoda; class Collembola; order Entomobryomorpha; family Tomoceridae; genus Tomocerus; species Tomocerus maximus. Next base: position 11,366 of record JABASH010003460.1, on the reverse strand, counting down.
TTTCAATAACTAATAACTAGTTTCAGCGAACAAAAATTTCATTTCTCTTGATTGCAACATGTTTCATTACCAGATCAATCAGCAAGTATCACAAAATTAACGTTTATTTCCATATTAATTGAAATGCCTCTCTATATACTCGCTCATGGATGTTGGAGGGAATGCCAACAACTAACTTTTAGCTCGCGCCATTAGATATCTGTGATGTGCACTACAAGTACACACAATACTAATGTCCCATGGAACAGTTTAAAAATATTGCATTAGATGACAAAGATGATTGTAATTCTTTTTCAGCAGCTGCAGTCAAAAGAGCACACACCGATACAGTAATTCTGCACCATAATATAGCAAATCAACAAACCATGAGAAGTTCAAAGTACAAATGAATAAATCGATAAGATACTCAACTTCTGCAAAGAACTGGATGACGGATCTGATAATAGCTCAACTAGGTTTTCTATTAGCATCAATATTTTATTATACGAAGATTTACAAAGCCTTTGTGTTGCACTGTGACTGTGAGTATCATATGAAACGACAGTCAACCAGCAGAATTGGGTTTAGATGAGATTCCTCCACTACTCTCTGTCAGCTTTGGAAATAGGACGAAAACTGGGTAATGAAAATAAGACTAAAGGCAAATCCCAAATCACATCTACATCTCAAAGTCAAAAGGGATGATGTGATGAGCTGATGCTATCTTTCATCTTATGCAAAGATATTTCCCTGATGACTGTCATAATGATAAACTAGTATATAGTAAGTGTACTAATAGGCATTGCTTATCCGCATAGTTATTTAAACAATACGGCTATACCCACACTCAATTGCATGGGTACCATTTGTTATGGTGATGCTTTTGGCTCTTACCTTTGTATCGATCTACAGAACCTGTCCAGTTATTAAGCACATGAGGGTCGACATGACAGGCTAATGCAGGGAGACAGAAAGACACTCCAGATAAATCCAAACCACGTACATCTCCGACGCAGAGAATATTCAAGCACACAAGGCAGAATGGACTGATATAAATAACTTAGAGCCCTTGACATTGACTTGAGTCATCTACCAACAGAAGTCCCTTACAAACTGGTAGCCGCAGTTATTTATGGCATTTATTTTGATACCGTCATAAAAAACAACCCAAATGCAGACAGATATTATAACTTGGCTCTGAACTGTCCATAAAATATTAAGATGATTCTTTAAAGAAAGGAATGTACAAAAACGAGAAGGCTTAAGGATGAAGAATTAAAAGTCGAGTATATTACACTCAAGCAGGCACAATTGATTATTGCTGTGATAGATTAATTCATGCTGTTTTTTGCAATTTGATCTGTATTTTTAATTCAATACAGTATATTGCTATTTGTCAGTCTCATCTACCTATCTACAAGCCTTGAAATGATTCTTTCATTCGAAATTCATTATTAATAAATGTCAAACGGTTCAAGTTCAATGGGGATGCGACGATACAAGAATAAAACTGGAGGAGGTGAAAGACCATGGAGTGACAAAAGCAATGTTTCCCCAAAGACTTTATCCTTATTTCAATTGAGGTCCTTCCTTTTCATGTAATTGCACAGGAAAAACAAAATCAAGATAAATCGCACATCATAAATATGTTGCTACGAGTTTTAAGACATTTTCTTTCGATTTGAATACCAATATACCAATTTCCATGTAGACTCTCAGCTATTGCCGCTACCACAACCTTTTACTAATCGACCTACATGTCAAAATTATTTGCTTAGTGCTATAGGAGGTTATCTACATTTCCTTTTTAACAGCTCCGTTAATTATTAGACATAAAAAGACTTTGCAGCCAACATTAGTAATGCCATAGCTTGATCTGTTAGGATTTGCAAACCGTTCAATGGAATAGTGTGATGATAGTACTTTCCCGACCGGTGATTAATGAATATTTGATTGTGTTTTTGTATCCATAAGTATATCTATTAATAATACAAAGTAATGTGCCCGTCTAATTTTGTGTTAATATGGTAAAGTGTATTTATGCGCCAAGACAAAGAGCAAACAAAGAGTAGGGACGTTATGATCTTAAAAATGATCAGTCAACTGCTTTTCACAATAAAGTAGATCATACCTTCGATACGACGATTAGCAAATTGGGTCAACTACTTTTCATCATTATGATACTTTCGGTAGCCTAATGAATATTCCGTTGCAGGTTTCTCCTGACTCGTAATTAGAACTCACTACTTATTGTAAAGAATGCATTAGCATTTGATACATTTAATCTCCTGCTCACTTCGTCCTTCAGCTTCCTCACAATAAACTATTGCAACAATCGAAACAACCCGTGAATCGCACGCTGTCTCTATTTACATACCAAGAATGGAACAATTTATCAGCCTTCAAAGCTTTATGGTTTTATTTGACAAAGCACACACATAGATCAGCAGTGGTTAGTATGGGTTGCAAGACCCCAAGACATGGACACGACTCCTTTTTCCATTCATTAAAACACATTTAATTTGTTTCTTTCAGCAGGCGATGAAGAAAAGTGAACTACAGATATAGATAGGGATAGGTCCACTATTATTTATTATTATTTATTGATATCGTCAGTGATCAGTTAGGTCTGTAGTCTATGTTCAGTGTCCAATTTAAATGGACAAATACACCAATGAATTTTTTGCATTGAACTAGCAATAAGTATAATAAAGTGAACGGATCTCCCTTTTTCCATAACACTTGATCAATAGTCGCACAAAGTAATAGAGTAAACACGCTTAAACTACCAATGACGTCAGAAAGCATGTTAACTTTAACGGTGAATCATGAATATTTAATTCCAATGACGCTTACAACAAGAGCAGATAGTGGGCCCATGTGTAGAATATTCTCAGCAGTATCATTTGCATCGCTAATACATGGTCTGTTATGAAACTCTTGAAATATTTATATAATCATAAAACTAACAACTTTTCACCACCTGACCTATAGCAATTAATTGATATCTTTTCATTGACTCTCTGAATGTCCATGAGAAGATAAATATTATTTCGTGTGTGCAGATATTACTTATGTAAGTATAAGTGCGGCATTATACACAAGGAAGAATTAAGGAATAATAATACCTAAGTAAAAGATTTAGATCAATGATTGCAAATGAATTCAGAGAAAAAACCTTTAAATCTGAATAAGTTCACACTTTTGCTCGAGTACTAACTCTACGAATAAATATTTTTGTTATAGACCACCCAAATGAACAAGAATATATTCTCGATTCTACTGTGAGGTTTGAATGTTCTCTTAAAAAGGGATTGAAGTTGATCTAGAAAAGAAAATGATATATTATGATTGTATTCCTGATATACAACAAAAATACTCCATTCACTATGACATACTAAATACATTAAAGGTAATAATAAGTCTTAATGTTGGAGCACGGTGAACTATTGTATTTCTACCTTTCTCGAAAAGTTTCGAAGATTTAATTTGCCATTAGAGCTTTTGGAAATATATTATGTTGCATCAGTGAAGGATTCAACATCAATTCTACAAAATCATTTGTTCAAATTTCAACAATTAACTTTAATATTTATTATGTACTAAACTCTGCTGTCACTAATATCTAGTCTTTTGTTTATAGTTGAATTGTATTGCTGTGTTTTTAAAGCAACGGTATTTTAGGGCAGCTAATAAAGTATATAGTGGCAGATTTCGAATTGGGGCACGTTATGCTTACAATTAATAGCACGGAGCACTATTGTATTTCTATGTCATTCATTACACCATTGTCTAGCGTTAGTGTAACTCCTGACTACTTTGAAGTACGTACAATCAATCGATTCAATGGATAGAGTTGAATAGAATGAGTTGTAGAGCTTATAGAGAGCAAACAATAGAAATAGTTACCTACATCAGATTACAAGCAAGTCTTTACAACTAACCTCCGTCTCCAACAGTTCTCAAATCCAAGGAGGGCATATTAAAGACATGGAGCCGAGAGCACCTTTGTGCTCTACCCACAATTATGCTCAATCGTGTAAATATTTGACTATCTACTTAACTTCTAGCAAGTCGGCATGGTTATATTATCACTGTAAAAATATCGGTGGCCAGATTGAATATTTATTTATCTACTTGCTTTCATTTAAGCATTTGTCACCCAAACCGTTTGATGAATTTTACCTATTCTGAATGGAAGATAAACGTCGTTTTAACAATCACATGGTGGCTAAATGGCCAATGCAAATCTAATCAAGTGCCTGTTAAGTCGGCTATAATGGCTTTCCGGTTGGCTAAATGTAAAAACGCCGGCTAAAATAAACCGGCGGAGAGAAGATGTTGAGACATCCTGCCGTGTCCTCCATAATAAAATGACATTCTGTAAACTGAAGATGAGAGAAGTGTTTTTACATATGGATAAGGCTATAGGTACTGTTCATGGATGGGGTGCAATAGAATGGAGCATTTAGAGCCCAATCCGGTGTCAGTCAGTAAAATGCAAGTGAAGGTACGAAGAGTGCATCTATTGACAAATTCTTCTTCACTTGGCTATTGGATTTCTAAAGGCTTTTCCCCTTGAACCAGCCTCGTCGTCATTCTCAACGAAATTCAGTTTGTGAGGCACGAAAAAAGTGGAGACGGAGAAATAGTCCATTATGGCAGAGCTTTGTTCTTTATAAATAAAAGCTTTCTTAGCATTACTATGGATCACAGAAGGATATCTGGAAGAACGATAGCCATCTTAACAAATGCTCCAACCATAGAATAAGCATATGAATGTTTCCTGAGTGCTTGCGTAAGGGAGACGCTCGATATATCAGATCGACTACAGATTGTATGAACAGTAACTAGTATTATTATTACAAAATAAACAAGTCTCGGGTGCCCTCGTCTTTGAATTTGATGATAAAAAGAAGAGAATCCAGCATTGCAGTGCAGCAACACAATGGAGCAATAGAATTGAATAGAGAAAAAATAGCCAAAGTATTAGCTGCCTACAACAACTAAGTACGTACATTCGTCTGCTTAGTACAGAATAGAATGGATAGTCTTCTTCTGTGGAACTATGTAGTAACACAAAAACTAAAATGTTATTACCAAATAGAAAATAAAAAGTGGCTATACGTACCTTGTGGCCAGCTGTCAAACACATGCTGAGCAATGTCTCCGGCTGAATCATTCGGACTGAACAGAAATTCCTTAGTCTTTCCGCTGACCAATATTAGTCGGAGATTTATCTGCAAACAAATTAAGTACAAAAGTGTTATTTTCGTCATTGCAAAGATCTTCGGGCATTGTGTTTGTATGCATATGTATCTATGTATGCATATGCATATAATATCTGCATATGTAAACTTTGCGCAATGTAGCTATTTGCATCTATTCTATTTCATATTATAGCATTTATGTTATTTTGCTGGAGAGTTGTGTAATTGTGTATTGTGTTCGTATATTATGTCTGATGCAGCTTTGCAATTTGCAATGAAGCTATGATTTGTCCTTCCAAATGATATATCCAACATTTTTGGCTAATTAATGATACAAATTAATGCTTAACTACATAACCGTTTTGTAGTTCATTCCCTACCCGCACAGTTTGCGCATATCAGTGTTGTCAATATCTTTCATTTATATTTACGCAAAACGCATTTATTCCACGAATTGAAATGGATCTAAAAGTTAAAGATCAATATTATTCAAGGTTAGTCTGAAAATAAATGTCAGCTGTGGTAGTAAAAAATGTTTCCAATAATTGGAAGCATAAATCTAGATTTATCTTTACATTGCATGTTGTTAATTACATTGCCCGGCGGCTTTACCTGAATTTCAACTTGCAGATAAATCTAAATGAACGTAAGTTTTAAGTGTTGGCTTTCGGTATCCCTATCTATCTAACAAAAGAAGTATGGCATATTACAGTTACTGAGTTAGGTAATGCATAACCTACAGACATTATTGCAGCATATTTCTGAGAAAAATCAATACAGAATACAGAGCCATTTCCCCCACTGGATTGAACAAATGCAGTTCTGTCATGTCATACTTAAATAAGTAACAGTATTCTGCTTTTCTTTAGCCGAGCTTTGCAAAAGTTGTTCTACATCATTATCCCATCTCACCTCGTACTTGCACGTTCGTTACGTACTACCTGCCAATACCTAGACAGGTATCTGAATTCTACATAATATTTTTCACACTGGTCTAGGGAGCACAAGTGCATTTACATATTTCACACACCACTTACACAAACGAACTCTGCACTTTGCACTAACATTAAATTACTAGTTTTATTACGACATCGTTAAAGGAATTTGCATTTTTATTTTAAAAAAGCAATGGTAGTTAGTAACTAACAGTGGAGTAGGAGTCGCAGAAACGTAATAGCATCCCTGACCTACAGTTCATTCTATACCATCGCAGCCTTGGCTTTGAAGACACTCTGCGGTTAAATGGAATAGAATTATTTAGATTTTGTCATGGCTAAATTATATTCAAATATTAAATGACAAACTTGACAGCTACTTAGCAGTATAACATTATTTCTGCATCAATTCTTCATTGAAAAAATAAACAAGTTAAAATTACATCGGGAGCCCTTAATAGTAATGCTTACTGTTTACCAATACTGCAATCAATACTTATGGATAATAAAAAGGAAATAGAACGATTGGTTTATTTAAAACTCTGAACCAACCTTCCGTAGTGAAACAAATATATAGTCAATTGACTTGCAGACGTCTTTATAAAATTACAGCGATGTTGCTTAGGGAAAGGTTCAGGTCAAAGTCACATGAATTCTTGTGTGAAGCTGGAAAGAAATTCCATTGACTGCATCAGGAACAGAAGTATTACAATAAAGTTGCTTAAAATTAGACTGTGCCTGTAGATATATCTGTACTCAAACATCCGTCCTAAGTATCAAGATTACAAAGCTGCATTATTTATTGTGTTGCGGTACATAGAGTAGTATATTTGTAACCTTTTAGTATATGTATTTGTACTTGTAGAGTAGAGCAGAGTGCAAGAAAAGAAATAAAAGGCAAGAAAAAAAGAAAAACTCAAGTACAACTAGGGAGGAGTCGAAAGAAGCTGAGCTAACAAATGTCCATCAATTAATCTTAAAGACCCTCACTAACTAACTAACTCTTCAGACAGCCAAAGAAGCCACAGGCTAGAGTTTCACACAACTGATTCCATTTCCAGACATTCTCTACAGTATACTAATATGCCTGTTTATAAGGATGTGTCTACTGCATAATATAAGCAGTAGTATATATGGTAGTATGTAGACACCTTAGCCAATAAATATTACAGCATCGTTACATTATTATATGGCTTATCAAAGTAGAAATTGTGTGTCAGTGTAGTAGAACTCTAGTCGAAATGCTTGGACAACAATTATCTTTAATAAATAAGAAAATATTTGTATTATATGCAAGAGGAAATGAAATTAAGGAATGCTTGGGTCAAGAAAATTCCCGAATTTTATTAAAGCATCTGTACTGATGAGACAAACAAAAGTTTTAACTTTACATTAAATTACAAAATTAAAACGAGGTGGGTTTAGGACTGTATTTGGGTATCTTTTGGCTACTTGTGTTTATATGCATGTAGTTTGAGTTGAGATGCTGAGAGTATAACTTCATATCTGCAGTATGCTGTCTCAATAGATCTCAACTAACAGAAAATGTTTGAAGGGGATGTCGGACATTTCTTCTCTGTCAACCATAAGTCGAGTGTGCACATAATTGTGAGTCGCTTCACTGCCTCCCAAGGCGATGACCAAGAATAATGATGAATGACAAACAGATTTACAGACAGCTGACGAAGCCTGATAACACTGTACAGTTTAGGGCAAAAGAAGATGAACAAACACACTTTCAAGAAGGAGGACTGACAGAGAATCGAAGGCAAGGGAGCAAGAATGCAAGCAATCTCTTAAAATGTACTCTAGTCAAAGCAGAGTCCATTTTCCGTTCGACACACAAACGACTGTTCACTTAAGACGTCTTTTCGTGGGAACTTATGAAAATTTGTTTTTTAATTATCGGAGACACTGTGATCATGCAGCGTCAACTTAGCGCTTGTTTTCCCTACAGGCAATTTTGATTGCGTTCATCTGCAATTAGCAGAAAACTCTTTTCTGCCACCAACAACTATAATTGCTTAATTCAAATCATTAAATTAATCTGTAAAATATGTCATTTTATATCTTTAACTGTACATCGCAATTTCACTGATACCAACTTTTTTGTTTCTTCTGGTTGTAGATCTACTTATGTAGATGTAATGTAATTTCAGACAATTGTCTATAATTTCTGCGAGGTTTCATTCATGCCATTCGACTTAAAACCCCTGGAGTGTAACGTACGTATCTTTGTAATCCTTTCTGAAGAAAAACTGCAGAAAAGATTAAGCTGTGCAGATTCCTAACAAATAACTCTAAAACAAGGCAAAGCAACCACCAACTAAATGGTTCTGTGGGAACAACAGAAACGTGTGTTATTTAACGCAATGCATGCTGGCCGAGTAAGTTAAGTAGGTATGCATTGTGAATAGGCAAAAGAAGAGAAGGGAAGATGTGTAAGCAAGAAAGGAAGTTCTTTAGATGTTTCCACACGAAAGATCCATGAATCTTGATGATGAGGTTACGACGCATCTAAACGACAAAGAACTGACTTGCTCAACTCATTCATGTCCTAAATTATATGATGACTTACGCAAAACAGTACAGTTTTACGTTTTACTACTTACAAAGTTAAGTCAAGACAAAACAATCCTGTGCATGTTTGAGATGTACTTACTCGGAGTATATCATGTGAATTGTGACGTTAACGAATTAGGAAATCATCTCGTACACACCGCATGGAAAACAAGGCAAAATCAGAAAAAGTTTAGTATGTGCATACACAGTTGGCTTATTGTCTTTGCAACTATGGAATATTATGTCTGTACGTTTAGGGTGCCAGTGAATGCAGAAATACCAATCACAATAGTGCCACGTCTATCGCGTAATAATAATACATACTTAGGTCTCCACGGAACATAGGCGACACACAATGACTCTGGCAGAGGTACCTACCTATGTAGTTATAAAAGGGATTGTTAGGTGAAATGTACCGTTCGAGATTCTTAGATACAATTTGCACTTAAGAATCCATTTATATTAATTAAGCGATATAAAACTTAACGGTCGTTTTATGTAATTTTAATGCGCACTGTTTGTGCATTTGTTCGCTTAGGTAGTACTACAGCTAATAATAATTTCCCCAAAACGAGAAATCTGGTAATATAAACACTTTACATTGAAAACCAATTAAAACAGGATTTAGAAGGCCTAAGATACGGCATAAAGTATACTCTAAAGTTACAACTTACTATTTTTGTTTGTAAACATTAGAAAACTCTGCAAACGTTGACAGTAAGTAATTATTTATACGCAATAACACATATTGGCACACAAAATACAGTTAAATTCTCACAATCCCATGTTTATGAGGACATCGAAACTTTCTACCGAGTTCAGAATGAGTATCTTGGTGGAATACTTGTAGCAGTTATACATAATAAAATAATAGTCAGTTAACAAGCAAACTAATTTATTTAGGCAGCTTTAGCGACAACGGTATCCCTGCACTGTGCAGCTACAGAAACTAAAATAAATAAATTGCAGCAGTGCATAACAGACATTTGTTTCAAACTTTTGTGCAACGTAATTATATCCTTTCATCACTACAGAGAGTAATGCTGCTGTGAGCATCGCAATTCTTTCCTCAATTCATATTTTGCAGGGGATTTAAGGTCAAAAAAGGTAAATGGCTGCATTGCATTAGAATCCGCAGCCAATATCTTAATTTCAAAATTGAGTAAATTAGTAGGCTGATTATACTCGACTGAAATACAGAACATTTGGTACTGTTAGTTAATACACAGCTAATAGGCAGAGTAATGTATGTGATAGGAACTAACTACTCGTAGACTCGCAACACTTGCAAGTCGTCCATAAGCAGTCGTAACTGCAGCCCGTCAGAACTCACACAATGCAAAACGACGTATAATAATGTAATTGTAATGAACCAGTGAGTACAGTATAGTACGAGTCGAGTGCACAGAAATCAGGAAACAAAATTGAGTTTCCCAGACCAGATTAGAACGGTAATAAGATTATTACGGAAAACTAGAGTTGACGGCGACATGCAAGTGAGACGCTATCATGCTTATATGCAACATTATTATAAGGTAACTATCATGTTTGTATGCAACATTATTATAAGATAACTGTCATGCCTGTATGCAACATTATTACTATAAGGTAACTGTCATGCTTATATGCAACATTATTATAAGGTAACTATCATGCTTGTATGCAACATTATTATAAGGTAACTGTCATGCTTGTATGCAACATTATTATAAGGTAACTATCATGCTTATATGCAACATTATTATAAGGTAACTGTCATGCTTATATGCAACATTATTATAAGGTAACTGTCCACAAGGTATGTCATAGATGGAGTGTAGGCATATCGTCATATGCATAAGCGTATCGTTGGCTGTTTAGTTAGTTGGAGGAAGATAAGCACAGAGACGTCATTCCAAAATAAGTAGAGTGCTGTGCTGAGAGATACGAACTTGATATGGATTAGTGAGACTTAAATGTACAAAGACAGTCTTCCTACGCCTTGCCTTAGAACTGCAAAACATTTTCGCCATTTTCATTGTGTGGTACTAATACGATTAAATTGTCACGGCATGTCGTGATACAATGCACTCACTATGTGTCCAACTTGTCTCATTCACTCCGCTTTTTCTCCGCAGTATAATAATAAGTAATATCAGACAGGCAGGCAGCGACTGAGATGCTAATAATCCTCCATGGCCCAGTGGCACACACAGCTCTGCATATGGAGCACGCTGTCTCTCTGGCCGTCATTTGCACCAACTTTTAGTGTTTCGCCATATCCTAGGGTATTCGACCTCCGGGCTTCTTCCTCTCATTCATTCCATTGCACGGAATTAAATATTCATTGCTTCGACCAGTCTGCATGGGTAACTAGACTTATTTCCCGGTTTTGCATTCGTTTTGCATTTTGTACTGTTAATTTAATCCATCAACCAAAAATATGGGTGTAGGTTAATTCGCCGAAAGTCGTTTGTTCGAATGGCGTTTTTAGGGCAAAATTAGGTAGAATACATTTTGATAGAATGCAAAAACAAATGTTCGAATACCGAATGCAATGAAGTAAAATGGAAATTATCAAGGCTTTGTTAATGTTTTATGTTTCTGAGTGTAGTCAGGTCAGCTATCCAACGCAGTAGCTTCGATACTGCAATAGCATAAGTGATTCTGTTACAATGGAAGGTTGTCATGAACATGAAGT
>JABASH010003459.1:0-16436 GCA_019776445.1 Tomocerus maximus | reverse complement strand
AGTAATAAGTTTTACATGATATATATAGGACCTTTGCATTGGTACACACAATTTCAGTAAAAACTCACTTGCAGCACCTAGAAATCGAGTCACGAGTCACGCCAGAATTAGAAGTGCATGCAAATAAACCATTGTAACGGAATATAAGAAAGTTGCGACCCTGGTACCAGTAACTTTTGATCTTTGACCTCTGTCTGCCATTGACCTATTTAGAAGTGTTAAAGAGGCTGACAGCTTTCGAATGAGCTAAATCACAACTTTCTAGGATGAACAGAATTAAAGTCTTTAGTTTTTTACCTAATCCGCCAGTCAGGGGGAGTTCCATATTTTCCATTTTCGAACATAATCTTTGTTTTTATCCTAAGAACAATCATAGAAAGTTTGAAGGAATTATCCGCGTCCGTTTTCCCAAAATTGTGACAGCAGACAGACAGACAGACTTTTAGGAGTGATCACTTAAAGTTGCCGAAGATCTCAACTTAATAATATAATTTGTGTCTACAAAGGGATTCAGAATCGAATCATACAGACAGTTTCAGTGTCTCGGATACAGTTAGGAAGGAGTCAGGACAGACAAAGTGAATCCATTACTACCCGTAATATTACTACGGCTCAGTAAATGACAACTGTTCTTTCAATCCATTCTTGTTTGTCAAATAACATGAAAATTGATGAGTCATTTGATAAATGTTCTTTCGTAATTGCGTCTGATTTGTATTGATATTTTGCAAACAGAATTAATTTACTTGTGTGCAATGCTTTGCATACGTGCCGGCGGAGAAAAGCGAACTTGTCATTGAGACGATTGAGATAGAAATCTGATTTGACGGATGGCGGAGAAAAATTAGAACACTCAAATTAGTTGATTAATTAATCTCATTTAACAATGCCTGAGGTGTGTTTACGGGTATTTAACTCACACTCAACATTGAATGTGGATTTATTGAAGTAACAAAAGGTACATACATACATACATTTAAGTACATTACGCGTTCTATATACATCCCAAGTTATTGCCAGGTATTTGCTGGTGATATAGGCGATATATTTACGGACATAAATAAAATAGAAATACAGAGCTAGGAATACTATTACAGCATTATACAGGATAGTTAAATATTATCATATTCTAACATGGACATGGGATATCCAAAGCTATTTACTCCGATATGGGGGATGGTGGCCGCGGCTGGGATTGATCGGAATCAAAAGAATTGTACGAAGCAGTACTAAATGCACGTTTCTGAATTATCTTTGAACGAGCCACGCCTGAGATATCTGAGATGGCCATACAGTTCTTTGAAGCCAGGTCACGAATTTTCACTCGATGTTGACAGGGAAGATATTTAATATTGGAGTGGTAACACAAACTGCGTATATTATAAAGAAACCATTAGGAAAGCTAAGTAAAGTAATAAAAATTAATTTAGAAATAGGTTTAACTGTATGTACTTGGAAAATCCATTTCCTGGGACGACCATGATCATGTTTAGCAAAGAACAGATGTAATTCGATCCGGTTAACTTTCCTATGGCCCCCACTAATTTCTGTAATATGCTGGATAACAGGAAACTCTCCATCAGGAATATTTGCTCTAATTTACCGGATATTTGGTTGATAAGCGCATCCTTTTGTAATCCCTGGATATCACTGACTGTGGATGAGAAAATATAATTAAATAATTCAGATTTATGAAACCATCAAATTACTAAATAAGTATCAAATATTTACGACTTGTAATGTACTATGTAGTTATCATCGAGTTAGCAGTCTACTCACCTGTGAAACCGATTAATAGGTTAAATAAGATTATTGTGGCGATAATTACGAACATCAAATACATGATGTGGCTAGCTGTTCGGAAAGTCAAATTATGCTGGATAACAGGAAACTCTCCATCAGGAATATTTGCTCTAATTTACCGGATATTTGGTTGATAAGCGCATCCTTTTGTAATCCCTGGATATCACTGACTGTAGATGAGAAAATACATTTAAATAATTCACATTTATGAAACATCAAATTACTAAATAAGTATCAAATATTTACTACTTGTAATGTACTACATATATTATGTAGTTATCATCGAGTTAACAGTCTACTCACCTGTGAAACCGATTAATAGGTTAAATAAGATTATTGTGGCGATAATTACGAACATCAAATACATGATGTGGCTAGCTGTTCGGAAAGTCAAATCGGAATCGTATTCTGAGTGAAACATGTCATCGTAGTTAAGCTCCCCAGTCATCACTTTAAAATTAAAAGTATTTCAATGAGCTTAGATTAAAGATATTTTATGGATCGAACATTTCATTCAAAAGATATTGCAGAAAATCTATTTTACTTACTTGTTAGTATCTTCACCATTGTCGGTGCAAAATTAGAAAATTCTGCTTTCTGTTAAATCAAAGAAAATCCCTATTAGGATAAATTGACATCAAAACATTGAATGTGGAAATGAAAAGTTGTTGATTACTTCTGGCATGAGAATACTGAAGGAGAGTGCAAACGCTACGAGCAGCGATGAAAATATGGTAATGAAGATAAGGAACTTTTTGAAGACTCTGGAAAGAATTTCAACGTAGACTCCGTGATTGGGGAGTTTTATATAGAATTTCCTATTCAATATCTCAAACTGGTATTTAATCCGGGGAAACTTGGCCAACTGACACAACGTCAGGGTCCAAGCCAAAAATATTCCAAACTGCAAAATGGGATTTTCATGTTAAATAAACATGAACTTCGAGTAGGTATAATAATTCTTATTAAAGTTTGGTACTCACGGCGCAGATTTGGTAATCCCAGTGGGTAAGTTTTGCGGGAGTCTCAAGTGAAATTCTAGGAGCACTTGCAAAAATGAATACAAGTAGCATACACTGTCCTATATTTTCAAATCGAAGATAAAGTGTTCGCAGACGAATGAATTGGAACAGTTCCTTTACTGCCACTCCAGACGAAATTGCTGTGATGAGAAATAGTAAAATATTTACAGCCGGATGTAAGTGGCATGTTTGTGCTTCTTCCAAGGAATTTAAAGTTTCTAAATACAAGCACAAAGAATAGATCAACGCCTTTTCATTTATTTTCATTCTAAATGAAGATTTGTTCCTTCTAATTACTAATTCATTTTCTCCCAACAAAGAATGTTTATGTTTAGTTGGGTCAAAATCTGCTCTTTTAAGTGTATAATATGCCAAATCACTTGAGATTGAAAAGCATGCAAAGTTGTTTTGGCATTACGAATATAAAATATAAATCAAATACATGATTTTAACAGTTACCTACCTGAACTTCTTTAGAAGGAACATCACTTAATTTAGAAGAGTCATTTTATTCCTTTTAAAATGTTTTCATATTCATACCATTTAATTCTACGGATATATTAGATTGATTTTTTTCGATGTTGCTGACTTCTGTGGAATTTACAATTAGAGGACATGCCAAGACGAAAATATAAATGTTGGTCCAAATATAGAGCCATAGCCATAAAAGCTGAAAAAAGAAATAATATCATAGAAGTTACAAAATAATTTTACAAATCCTATCTTAAGGTCATGCTGCAGTAGTCGCATTTGCATATGTTTTCCTACTCCATCTCGGCACAAATAACTCGCCTGGCCACAATAGGCTCAGACTTAATTTTGACCCGTGAAGGTCACAGTGAACAGATTTCAAAAAATATTTAGTTTTTCGGCGGGATCCATTTAGGCAATGCTTGTGTGTACTGCAGCCGGACCTTAATACTTGTAAATTATTTGTTAGTTATATATTTACATGTGAAATAATCGCGATGTAGCAAAACCATTTTATTTTCTCCCATTTGAAATGCAGAAATGCTTGTACTAGGACATTACTTAGGATTTGCCTGCGGGCCCCACTGGCCATCCGCTTCCGGTTCACTTGATATAGAAAATTTGTCTCTTGACGCAGCGGATATTTTCTGCAGGCTGGGGAGTCTTCTATTGAGTTGCTTGCACTTCCGGTCGACATATCGTCATACCCTATCACAGGACTTGAACAATAAAATAATAATGACTCTCATTATCTCATATAGTATTTATGCAAATCATGCACATATCTAGCTACGCAGTTTTACATACAGATGGGCAACGCGTACATACTCTTAAATTAATATCTTTTTTCTCATGTAAAGAGGGGATTTTAGAGAGTAGTACAATATTTAATTTTGTTTACTCACCCAAAATCAAGACAAACATTTACACAAGCTTTTGTAAAGTCGTATATATTATGGTCACTGGAATCCGTATCCTCGCAATCGCAATTCTCAACATATGAAATACTTTGATTGAGCACTTCGTCCATGGCATTCGGCGTCTTTTTGTAGATTAGACTTAATGCAATTTTTCCATCCGCAGATCTAATCAAAAAGTTAGTGATTTTATATGTAAAAGCATTTTGTGTATACAGCAAGATAGCAATTAAAATATCTAGTTGGCTGTCACGAGTCTAAGTATTAATCATAATACATGACAGAGTGGTAATTTGACAAACAAAATAATACTATCCTCGTCTATCTATATGGCACTCCACTGAGGAAGAAACATTATTATTATTATAGAGCATGTTTACAAGCAACTAAAGGTACTAATACATTGGTTGCATGCATTTACTGAAGGTTGAGTGATTTGAATCAATTAATAAAATAAAGTTGTTAATTAAATCAACTGATTACTATTCATGAAGAGCTGCTGCTAATGATTATAATAGACAAGATGTACATCGAGCAAGACGTGCAATGACTATTACACCTTTAGCCAATTAATCTCACTGTCAGGATGTCAATCAATGTATGGGGCTCCAGTCAATCAATACATATACCTACATATATAAGTATATTTAGGCATGAGTCCTATCAACTCCAAGTGTACGAAGATCTCCGCACAAGCAAAGATAGATTAGCATTTACCTGATGTCTACGTCGGCTTGATTGATGAGCAATTCAATGACGATGTGTGTCGCTTCGTTTTTAGCTGCCAAGTGCAAAGCGGTTTCCCCCTTGACATCCAATGTGTTCACCAACTCTTCGATTTGCTCTGCCGCGTCCTTGCTCTTCATCAGTTGATCTGACTGCAGCAGTACCTTCACGCACATCAGTCCTTTTTCAACATTTCCCGTTGCTGCTGCATAATGCAGAGCTGAGATAAGAATATCAACATTTATCTCTTTAAAAGCAAGATTAACAAAACCAAACACAGACTCAGATATTCTAATAAATTAGATCATCGCCAGTTAGTTGTTGAATGACCAAATATTTAACTTAAAATACTTAAGAGATTCCCTCCAGCTAAGTGCAAGATGTTTTATTATCTTTATGAAATGTAACGAAATTGTAAAAGTGGAATAACCTGTTCTTCCGTGACACTCGTCCCTTTCTTTAGGTGAATGTGTACATTTCGGGTTATCCAGAATCCGTTTCAAATCTTCAAATTTTCCTAGACGAGCTGCATGATGCAAAGGGTATCTAACAATGCATTGTTGCGAACAACGATGGCCACTGGAACTGGAACAAATGCTTTTTGAACAAATCCGTCGAGATTTTTTGCCTTTTTTCTTTTTAGTGTCCATGTTTATCGCTAAAGGCTGTAATTCCGGGTTGTTAGAACCGGACTCCACAGACGGAATTGTCCGCGAACTCATTTCGAATCAATTTCAAGGGGTTATCCTATACCTCCACTAGATTTATATATTATAACATACAAACGTGTAACATAAGTATATGATTGCTCTATCTGCAAAACTTGATAAATATTTTTATATATAGTAATACACGTACAATATTTCAAATCGTAAATACTTAAAAAAAAGTTCAATTTCGTGGTATTTAAATTGGAGATGAGTATAAGGCTGTTACTCTAACTGAAGCTGAACTTGCTCTGCAACTGATAGCAAAAGGTTTACATACAAATACGTTTTCTCCAAACTCACACAACGTACATGTAGGTAGGTTCAAGGTATGTGTGTGGTAATTGTAGTGCCGCCGTATATACCTGTCTATGTAATAATGAGATAGTCAATCATGTAATGGGTCAGTTAAAGTGTCTTGGCTAATGGTATGTATACGTCACATTATTATGATAACAACGATGAGAATTTTGTATTCGTGCTTTTCTCCATACATATCAGAGTTTGCTAATTATTGCAGGTGAATAAAATGCTGTCTAAGTGAATGAAACTTGACTAGTCTGTATCGGTATAATAAAATATATATTTGTAGTATGAATATTCCATGTCTCTGTGTGAGTGTCAGTAGGCAGTGCCTACTAGAATGTGAAAGAGAATGACGCAACAGATAAGCTTGATACGAAAGACAATGCGAATATGAATACCTATACTGCGAGTACGGAACCGGGTTTAATGCTTTTTTGTTTTATGTACACATATCATAATGATTATAATAATAAATGTGGTAGAGCAGGTAAGTGCTGATTAGCATTGCAATAAAGACATATATTTAGTATTAGTGCACTGGTTATAGATATTGGAATATTGCATTGGAGAGTTTGACTTGCTCTGACTCTTTTTATGTATGTCGATGTATGCATAGCAGGAGACGCAGAGCATCACATGGATCCAAATAAGGCGAGTTCTCTTCTCACCTCATCTCTCTACTACGTGCATTCATTCAGCTTCCTATAACAATAATAATTATTATTCAAACGTAGATCACATGTTCTGTTTAGACTATCCTGTCCTATTTGACTACACTATTGCATGATAAGTACATAGATAAACTTAGCCAAGCCACGAAAATTATTACCGACGAGTGACTCATCCTCTCTCTTATAGTTAAGCACAGCAAATCCGATGAATTATTTCTGTATACTGCAACTTTCAACCAAAATAGAAAAATAGAATGGCAAAAAAATCCATTCATCATCCTATACTCCAAAGCAAAGTGCAAAAATTTATGAGCGTTGACAAGAGTCGTTTGTTGGCATTGAACTTTCTGTTAAACTCCAAAAAATACGTTCTTTTGTTTTATGGTCTAGATGATCATAAAAAATCACTAACTTCCTCTGTATTCTGATTTGTCAGTTTGGATGTGGACAGGATTCATGAATAATTATATTTTGTAATAACTATGCAAAAGAGAGTCTCTTTCCTATTTTTTAAAGATACATTGTCATTACAATATGTCCTTATGCTTTTAAACTTTAAAAAGTGGAAAATATGGCTACAGATATAATATTATGGTGTGTGGGAGAATATGGCACATACAGTATTGTAATAATTGTAGTATAGACACAATGGTTATAGTGCATGGTGTATACTTACTTACATGATTATCATGTAAATATTTCCCAAATTATTGTAGCTTTAAGTAGATACTATGCATCTTTTTGCCATACCATAGTATATACATATCGTCAGCAAGAAACGTTTTGACGAATTTTACACCATAATAAATCATAATTTGCATCATTAGAGAATTTGCACGACATTTTGCAACACGAATATGAATTTTCGTCAGAAAGCCGTGGAACTTTCTAGAATTTATTGTCTGTGATTGTTATTACAGCATAAATTAGTACATAAGTACACAATACACAGAGTAGAGTAACGTGCATGCATGGGAAATGTTGATTTATTATAATTCTTATAAATGGTTAGATACAATTCTAGGGTTTTTGGAATACCGGGTATTTAAATCCGCCATGTTCTTCTTGATGTTTAGGCACAAAAACAAACTTTCCTTCATTTACATCCCAATTTAGCTTCATTTTGGAAAACTCTACCTTGGAAAGTGTATTGTGCGATGCGAGCCACCGGATTTTAATGCGATGTTCATCTGGAATTAGATTTAGTTGGGCGTGGTAGCAGGATACTGACGCGTTATACATGTCATAGGATTTACGGTACACCACGCTAATGGAATTCTGCAATCCGAAACCCCTCCCTGTGATTTTGTAGAGGAATTGAAACAAAAATTGCATTTTGTTGGATAGCAGAAAAGATTCCATCAAATACATTTGTTCGAGTTTGTTTGAAACTTGATTGACAACTGCGTCCTTTTGTAGTCCCTGCATGTTCAATAAATAAAAAACTACATATTTGCATTTCTGTGGGCAAATAAATTCTAATTACAGTTAAAGAAACTTGTTTGTGTCAGAACTAGAAAAGTATAATCACGTATTACAAGAACATAAGAACACAAATTATACTTTGGCTAATTATACTCCCATTAACGTGTCTCACTAACTACACATCTACACTGCAATAAATTTTTATTTTATCCCTTTTCTATGCATAAGGATAGAGTGATAAAAGTCAAATCGAGACAGCGCAAGCCATTTGTTAATTACAGTCAGTCACGATATCATCATACGATTCACGACAAAGCATTTTCCCAATGCTTGAGATAGAGTAATAAAACCAGTCTTAGTATAATGTGCGTTAACCCACCTGGATATCTGAAACCGTGAACCCTATCAGCAAATTGAAGAGAATCATAGTGGCCACTATGACAAAGACAAAATAAAATATATGTGAAGCAGTTTCGAAAATTAAAATCGTTGTCTTGTCCAAATTGTTAAAGATGTCATCGTACTCGAGTTCCCCCGACATCATCTTATTTTTAACAATTTAACAATCATAAATTAAATGGTAAGACCTGATTAAATTTTTAATTAAATGGATCGTAAGATTTTACCACAACCAGTTTCATCATATTTGGAATCGGCGAAGAAAATTCTTGTTGCTAAAAAGATATTAAGACTTTTAGAAGACTTGAAATTACAAAAATGCTAATAAAAATGACAGGAGCAGACCTCTGGTAGTAAAATCTTGAAGGAAAATCCAAATCCAAGAAGTAGTGGCGAAAATATTATGATGAAAGCCATGACGTTCTTACAAACCTGGAAACAAGAAGCTTGTCATAAAGTCTTAAGTAATAAGGAAGGACATTATAATTGACCACAAAATTGTGTAGAGCTAACCCTAGTAAGTATCTCTATGTAGACTCCGTGGTTTGGAAGACGAATTGTGTAAACTGTTTTACCGATTCGTATCCTCTTATCAATTCTGGGGATTTTTGAAAGTTGACAGAGAATTAATGCCCAGGCGAGAAAAATCCCAAACTTGACCAAAAATATCCATTTTATTTGTTTTGTTGTGTTTTTCTTATTATCTGTATTTTGGAAGGAAGGAAATGATTCTTACGGCTGAAAGTTGGTAATTTAAATCCGTTACAGCGGCATCGAAAAGAATTTGGGGAACTGTCATGAAAATCAGGGACAGAAGAATTATCTGGCCAAAGTTTTCATATGCGAAATACAAAGTACCCAGTCGGTGAAATTGTGACATTTCCTTTAATGCAATTATCGAAGAGAAAATTAGTAAAATTATCATGGATATTCTAGCTGCGGGGGACATGTGACATTCTTGACTTGCTGAAAATAAAGAAATTAGAATTATAGCAAAGATCATGTAAAGATTATCAAATGTAAAGATCTAGAATAAATGAATTTTGTTTTCGTACCAATTTGTGTCGGAAAAATGTTTTCATGATCGTCATTTGCTATTGCTGTTGATGGCCGAATGGAGTAAGGACAGTTTACTGCAAATACGTCAATGGCGACACCAATGTATAATAGAAGCCACAGAAGCTGAAAGTATTTATGATTTAAGGATTAGTAAATGATTTACCTAGTTACATAGTAAAAATGATTTTTAAAAATTGTACATGAAAGAAAATGGCTGAGTAGCAAAACCATTTAAGCTTTTGCCATTTGAAGTGAAGGAAGCACTGCACCAATATATTGCTCAGAATATTTTTTCTGTGACCATTGGCTCTAGTTTTAGTGTTTACTCCAAATAAAAAATAGGTTTCTGGAAGAGGAGATGTTCCGTCTTCATTAATATAATATCCTAGTACAGGTCTGTAAAGAAATTTGGAACTTTTTTATCTCAATTTAACACGTTGAGGAATTCTATGTGCAGAAAAGTTTCTTACGCAAAGTTGAAACAGACATAAGAAAAGGAAGTTCTGGAGTCATCATTGTCGTACACTTGCCAATTCATCACCGAGTCTAGAAAATCTGTTCCTTTATCACAGTTGCAATTGCAAACGAAGCAAATGCTCCTTTTCATTAATACGCATAACGCGGATGGAGTGAAATCATAAAGTGAACACAATTGTGTTGTATGACCATCGTTGTTCCTGGAAGAGATGTTACCAAAATTCTTAGATGAATGGCCAATGAATGGACTAGAGAAGATGTAATCAAAATAAATTCCTGATGTTTCCTTTACTTCATGTTGAAATCGGCCCAATTCTTTAAAAGTTCAAACACAATGCAATGCGCCTCGTTCCGTGCCGCAAGATGCAGAGCCGTGTCACCATTTTTGTCGACTGCATTGATGAACTTTTGAACGGGTTGTTCCTCGTTTTCGTCCTCTGTCTCTATATTTACTTGCGAAGAAGTCAGCAACACTCTGACACACTCCAGTCCCTTGTCGTGATTTGCTGAGTTAAAAAATAATATTTTTAGGATCTCCTGGAACCACATTTTTATTAAAAATAAAACCATATTATATCAGTGCTTACCTGCTGCGGCTGCATAATGAAGCGGAGTTCTGAGATTGCAGTCGCGTTCTAGAGGGGAATTCGACCCGCAATAAGATTCCACGTCTAAAAGAGATTTTAACTGAAGAAATTCGCCCCGACGCGCTGCATGGTGCAACGGAAATCTTAAAATACACTCCGGACTACATTGGTGAGTTGATTTCCCATATTCTTCATCTTCAGCTATTGTTTTCAAAGGACGAAATGTGGGTTTCTCGATTAAAACTTCAAGTTCAGGGGCCGAAGGGATTTTGGGAAAATTTTCAGGGAAATTCATTTTTGTTTCGAATCGCTCTTTGTGCGGATTGATTTAAATCGAAAGGTGGAGCAATCGACTGAGACAAAATGGAATTCTGGTATTCAGTGCAGTACTCTCTAGAGTGAAGAGATGATTGTTTGTGATGAAATTGTGGTTTAGAAAATTGAATGAGCATCGGTCGGACGTTTGCTCCGCGTGCTTTCAATGCTAACTCATTGTCAGAGTCAGATAAAAGATTAAACATTTTGTGCCGTGTACTACACAGAATGTAAATATGCAATAATAATAATGTAATACATACAGTACATACATGTAGACAGGTATCTCTCTTTTGCTTGAGAACCATCTGCACGGGATGCTCTACCTTCTGCATATATCTGCAGGACTAGGAACTACACAGTTAGTATGCACATAAATGCCAGTCTCACTACATGTTGCTAGAAACAATATACTACACTCACTACACTACATACTTATATTTGCAAATAATTTTATTGCGTATACTGGGTCAGATTCTGTTAATAGTCAAAAATGATATAATAATGATATCCCAGTGTTCCCTACATTAATTATGTTTTTGTTTACTTGAACAATCATTCTCTAGCACTATTAAAAGAAGCATCATACTGCTTGTCCACTTTGGCTTTGTATATGTTTAGCTAGTTTAAAAGCTCATTATCGGCTCCTCATCTCTATGAATGGCATCATTCATATCATATAACGCTTTACATTTGGGCAGTGTAATTGCATTGTGTGCATTGTACTTTGTATTGTGATGGATGGAATAACATCAAAGTATGTATCGTGCCGACTGCCGACCGTACGTAAATCCTTTCTGTGACTGACGTTGCAGCAGCAGCATTTTTAGTGGTGAGTGGTGGATGAGTCAGTAATTTTAGGGACCAGAAATAAACTAACACTGAAAGGATAATACTTATTTACCCATTGGATATAATTATAGTATTTACTTATCTGGGACAAATTGTGATGTCATTCCCTTGCTGTTTTCTTTGAATTAAATGCCCATTGATAATAGCTAATAAGGACATAAACACTTGTTAAGACAATTAGTTATATGTTAGTGCTCATTACACATCAATTTACATACTTATTGGCATATGGCGGCCAACAAATGATGATATTGTTATTATAATAGAGTTGTGTCTACACAATAAGGTGAGATTGAGATGTTTCTACTATATTCCAAAGCAAAACTATCATACAAGCCTTACAATGCAAACACTCAATACAAATGCCAATATTTACGTATATTTTATGGGGATTGGTACTTGACTGGCAGCTTTTGTCACTCAAGAATGGTTGTAATTGTTTGTAAATGCAAAGTAGAGAAACGCTTTCGAGAAATGCTAATCTGGAATCGCAATCGACTAAATATGACAGTCTGCTTACTTTATAAGAAAGCTGACAAGTTTATATACCCAAGAGAGGGTAAACATCCAAAGTATTAGCCAATTTTCGTAATTTAGGGTTGCTGTATTCTGGACAATTTAACAACAAACGATCTCATATCAAGTGGGATATTTAACGTATGCAAAAATTGAGGTTCCAATCTCCCAATACCAGCCTTGCGATAACAAGAGATTAAATATGTCGCATTAATCATGTATTTAGGTACCTACATACTATCTGTCACATAGGCTCGATCAGTAAAAGTGTATTTCCTCATTTGACTTATATAAACCTCATCAAGTGGGAAATCAAGAGCTTGCAAAATCGTGCATAAAAAGTGGTGATAAGTAGAATATCGAATATCTAGAGATAAACTCTGAAAGTTAAATAGGGCCACAATATTATTTTGTTTTCCTTTGCCAATCAGAATCTAAAAATGTTCCGCCAATTGACGATTATAATTGCGATTGCAGGTGTTGTGCTAACAGGAGTCTTCGGACAAGACATTATTTTGGAATCCCCTCGGGTGACCAATTGGGGCGCATGGGGACCTTGGCAAATGTGCCCTTATCTAGAATACGTATGTCAACAACAACATCCACTACTTATGGTGTTATTTGAATTCTAATCCCAATTTAAACGGAGCCGTTTGCAGGTGTACACATTTCGTTTGAAAGTAGAAGAAAATAACGGGGAATTCGCAGATGACTCCGCCATGAATGGAATTGAGTTGGCTTGCATATCCCCCCAAGTCAAACGAGAGGGGACGTTGAGAGCGGAGACATTTCTTCGAAGCAGCGTCGGTGCTTTTGGCAGATGGATGACTCTTCATGAATGCACCTTCCCGCATTTTGCAACTGGGTTTGAACTGCGGTCGGAGAGGAGGGCGGCAGTCGACAATACGGCGGCGAACAATTTCCGTCTTATTTGCTCCAATGGGGATATCGTAGAAGGACGAGATGGAGAGTCCGCCGGAGAATGGACTGGGCAGAGGAGTTGTCCTCCGAATCAGTACATCTGTGGACTAAGGACACAAGTTGAAGCAGCAATCCCTAATCGTAAGAACAAATACTGACAACTGGTCATGTACATACCTTAACTCTATGAATTTTTGCAGTAAAATATTTTAAGGAAAGGGAATTTCTACTACAAAGATTCAATTCTTGCAACTTTTCCAAGGAAATTCAACTTTTGTCTCAAAGGGAAATGATGCATGATGATCACTTCCCATTAGAAGGATACTTAATACAAACTACGTACAGTTTTCACAAAATAAAACTATAATTTTGTTTTATGTAGCTGGGGACAATACAGCTCTGAATAACCTGGATCTTGCCTGCTGTGATATTCCAGATTAGTCACAAAGTATAAGAAACAATTATTATGAACATGGATATTGAACAAGCTGTTCCAAAAAAGTAGTATATAGTAATTTATGCTTATGATATGCAACACAATCCCATCGCAATTCAAAGCCAGCTTCATTCGTGCCTCTCTTAAGTTTCAGATTGCCTGATAAATATTATTTCCTTGTAAAGATGTATGTGCCAGTAAATAAAGAACTGATTTGGTATATTCTTAGTATAAATAGACACTGTTTACGCACCCAGCAGCGTAGTCAGTGCTAAAATATTTTTATTGCGGTATTCGATACCGAGAAATAGTGTGATCATTAACAAATATAAATTAAGTAAAATTGAAGTGCAG
This sequence comes from Tomocerus maximus, assembly GCA_019776445.1. Classification (NCBI taxonomy): domain Eukaryota; kingdom Metazoa; phylum Arthropoda; class Collembola; order Entomobryomorpha; family Tomoceridae; genus Tomocerus; species Tomocerus maximus. The sequence goes on along the minus strand of JABASH010003459.1, from coordinate 2,472 downwards.
GAATCATCAAATCTTTAAATTGATACTCATGCAGCGACTTGTTCTGGATGAGCCAGCCATCTTCATTTTCCAAACCTGCAGAAATAATGATCAGGATTCCAGATTATGCAGTGGCCATGTGACTTCGCACATTGCTCAAACCTGAAATTATCATCGGCATCGGAGGGCCCATGTGACTTGATTTCGGCATTGTCTCTCTTCTGTAGCGGGATGCCGGAGCTGCAGGCTCTACGTATGTTTCGGCTGAAATTCGAATTGGGGCGGGGGCAGCAACAACTTCCTCATAGCTGGCGGGTTCTTCCTTCAGGATAGCTCTAGCGGGTGCTGAGTAGCTGGCNTCCTTCAGGATAGCTCTAGCGGGTGCTGAGTAGCTGGCGGGTTCTTCCTTCAGGATAGCTCTAGCGGGTGCTGAGTAGCTGGCGGGTTCTTCCTTCAGGATAGCTCTAGCGGGTGCTGAGTAGCTGGCGGGTTCTTCCTTCAGAATAGCTCTAGTGGGTGCTGAGTACTCGGCGGGTTCTTCCTTCAGGATAGCTCTTGCGGGTGCTGAGTAGCTGGATGATTCCTCTCTCACGATGGCTCTACTGGTCGGTTGGTCGTAACTGCGTCCGTATTGTTGTCTTTCGGAAGGAAGAAGAAATGCATCATTGCTCTTTAAGAGAACAGACTCCTTCCTCAGCTTGAGTGGATGTTCTCTCACAATTTGGACGTTGAAATTGTCTTCAAGAGGAGAGGATTGGAGGAGTCTGGCACCGAGTGGGGCTGCGACTGCTAATCTCACTTCTGAAGACCCGTATCCACTTTCTCTGACAGCAACAGGGACCTCTTCTCTGACCAATATATTGTCACCGCCGTATGACTCCCGGAGAGCGGGGAGTTCTCTAATGATAGGAAGTTCCTTCACTAATACCTTTGGCGACTCCACCAGGAGAGGAAGTTCCTTTTGCACGGCCAGACGGAGTGTCTCAGGAGCACGATTTCTGACGGCAAAACGGAGTGTTTGGGCTGAGCGAATTGGAGCCATATCTTCAACCAGAAGCTCATCTGAGCTACTTCCCACATAGTTATCAGAGCGACGCATCCTCATGGCTCCTCTTGTCCGTGCAGCTGCTCCAATCAGTCGTTTGATTGCATCTTGACTCAACACTTTAATTTCTTCCGGAGCCTTTTTCTCATTTTCGGGTACGAAGGCGGTGTGATGTGAGTCAATAGCAATCTCTTGCATTTTTCCGCTCTTGAGGATAGCACGGCCAGTCTTCGTCTTAGTTTTCTCATCTTCAGAAACAGGAATTGGTTGCATCATAGATTTAAATTCTGCCTCTTTCTTCATTTTCGCAATGGTTTCCTTCAATTTCATCTGAGCATTACGACGACCTTCTACTGTCAATAATACAGCAGTTTTCGGACTAACATCCGAACCTTTGAAATCACGGGACGTCTTCCCACTATTTAATTTTAAATCGTCGCTCTGTTTTTCCTCTTTCTTGTCACTTTCTCCGGGACTGGAACCGGGTTTCTTCTCAGTTATTATCAGCTCTCCTGCTTTTACCTCCCTCTTTTCTCCGAATTTTGTAGTGCCCCGACGAAGTTTTTTTGATGTCCCTTCATTTTTTGTTTCACCATTAGGGGTATTTGCAGGAGCCTCTTTCTGGCTATCTTTGAGCAATTCTGGTTTCTCGCCACCCTTACTCTTACTATCTAAGGGATGCTTCCTCCCCTTATCTTCGCCACCCTGGTCCTCTTCCTCGTCCTCCCCTTCGTCTCTGGACTTCAAAACCAACACCAATTCGCGAGTCATTCTCCTACGCATCATCATTGGAATTCCCATCATTCCTTTCTTATTTTCTTCCATCGGGGCTTTAGTATCTGTTCTCAATGCTCGTCCTCTCTTTCCCTCCTCCATGCTGCTTGACTCTTTCGATGACTTCTCCTCACTGGATGAAGATGACTCATTATTACTGGAAGTTTCACTGGATTTAGATGATTCCTCTTCACCGGAAGTTCTGCTGGATGAGGATGTCTCTTCAGAGCTCCTTAGATCTTCTGCTGGATTAGTCTCTTGTTTATCAGTAGAACGTTTGTGCAAAGTCATGGATTGTATCATCTGAGAGAGAGCGAGGCCTTTGGCCAGTGAAGCAAGTGGATCCTCCTCATCAGTTTTCTTGTCAGGCTTGACGGCAGGGACAGCTGATTCCTTTTCAGGCTCCTTATCATGTTTGGTTTCTGGAGCAGATGGTTCCACTTTAGCTGCTGCAGGTTCCATTTTATGTTCACTTTCCGGGGCTGGACTTTCAGGTTTAGATTCCGGGGCTGGACTTTCAGATTTAGATTCCGGGACTGGACTTTCAGATTTAGATTCCGGGGCTGGACTTTCAGATTTAGATTCCGGGGCTGGACTTTCAGATTTAGATTCCGGGGCTGGACTTTCAGATTTAGATTCCGGGGCTGGACTTTCAGATTTAGATTCCGGAGCAG
>JABASH010003458.1:0-16437 GCA_019776445.1 Tomocerus maximus | reverse complement strand
TTTGAACTTCAATAACGTATCATATAATAGACTGAGAAATTGTATAAATCCAATGTAACTAATATTGATATAACCACAATGTAGTCAATTAATGTGTTAGGCTATTTTTAAGGAATTGCCTGCTAAAGTGTAACTTGTGCCATTCCTTTTCATAATACTATTAGTAAATCCAAAATTGAGGTAAAATCCTGCTTTCAGTAAAATACTAAACATATATTTATTTAGTTCACGCTACAGTTTCATTGTCACTTTCCTCTAACTTCACTATTGAATGTTTGTCTTAATGGTCGTAGTTAACCTAAGTATATGGAGCACATTGTCTGCATTAAGTATAGTAGAGCGCACATAAAATACCTTAGCATTCTAAGCCAGCAGTACTTATGGTGTACTCACAAATACTATGCAAATACCACATACCTTCATTACGAAAGAATTTATTTACCCTTTGTACCTGTAAATTTGTGTAATTGTTCGATATCATGATGGTTTGCATAGATTGATATCAAAAATAGCTACGTCAGAAAGGTGGTCACTCCGTCATGGAGTAATGTAAAGGGTTTTAAATGATTTGGTTTAGAGATTTGTTTTATAGTTTCTTACGAACCTACCGAAAAAATATATCAGTACATACCTTTGTTTTTTTAAAAATAATTTGCAAGAAATATTTTCATGTTAACCTATTAAGGTTGTCAAGAATCAAGAAGCTTTGCTGCAATGGTATATATAGTTTATGAGCCCATAGGACATAACAATTTAAGTAATACAATCATCTTACAAACTCAAAGTATTATTGTATTATTTTATAAATCATTAATAAATCTTAACCTATTAAGTGAGGTCTTAAACATAGTTAATTAATTTAATGTCCCAATACAGTTGATCTTGGATTCCTTATGATCCATACTTATTTTTCAGTTGCTTAAAAAATTTTTGAAATAGAATTACAGATATACATATTTGAGCATAACACGTGCCCACACGCAATGTGTGTAGCAAGTTTCTATTTTGTTGTAACGTCTGTCCCATTAAGTGTCATAATACAAATGTGCGTAAAATTAACAGACGTAATTAAAAGATTATATAAACAGAGTGAAAAGTTTATTACTGTTTATTTTACATTGTTCAATAGCAAACCGTTTTATGGTGTGAGGTTGATTCTGATACCAAAATACCAAATTCTCAAGAGAATGATTTCAAAAGCTGGCGAGGAATTACGCGGTGCATGTATAGTTAGATTGTAATACAAGGCATGACAATCTTATATCCTTACCACCAAAGATGCAATGTGTATAGTATTCGACTTTTGTGAATGGGACATGAAACATTGTTTTTACATTAAGTTTTAATAATGTTACTTCACGGTACAGGCCATTGTAATCAAACCCAGTTCTTTTCCTAAACTTGACATTATTTTTATCTTTGTCACTCCCTGACAAGAAGTGTTAAATGTTGACAGACTTCTTATCTGCAGTATTAAGTTGAGTGTGAATATTTTGATAGATGGACATAGATAGACTTAGGTACTGGTGTCATAGTGTGACTGGTGACTCCCATATTATGTCCCACTCCGCCCGTTTCTGAAAATAACTGTTCTTCCTTTACGTTAATACAATTTCGCAGTCCGACTTCAAACTATGCAAAAATTTCCAAACTGCCAAAAAGATCTGATATAATTTTAAACATATTATGTGACAAAATGTCATGTTTCATCAAGAATCATGTATTAGAAATTTAATTTCTTGTACACACAGCGGAATAGATTCTGAGATAGTAGGCATGTCTGGTCTGCTTATGTCAACGTCAATCGCTACGGACACAAAAATGCATTTTTACAAGCATTATTATGATAAATGTTTCCATCACTCTTAACGTTGACTTTTTTGGATGCAAATATAAATTGTAGGTATATATTAGTTGAGAGGGCTGGCAGACATTTACATATTGTAATTGTAAAGCAAGATGTAAAAGTAGCAGCTTGCAGTAAATGACAAGCATATCAATCGAGAATCTAAAGCAAAATCACACTTCTTTATCGCACAACAAGATATGTGTGCGACAAGTAAATTCTATTGCTACAAAAATTGAGTGATGCAAACACGATGAGTTTTTTTATAGAACTGCTCATTGCGCATTTGTTCATATTAGCCATATAAAAATAAAGTGAGTGACGTGGTTGATGCATACGAGGACAAAGCAACCATTTCAAGCCTTTTTGTCGTTCATCAGATCAAATCATGGGTCAACTCAGTTGACAGAACAAGAATTAATTAAATAAGGCGAAAGTCCTGTCCCCAAATCTCTTAAAGAATGACACTCTACTTTCGTTGGGTGCTATGTCTAAGAAAATGTTCAGCCACCATAAACAACCTCTATCTTTGTCGTTTTCCTATTATTACCTACTCTGTATAATATTATGTGAACTCTACTCTTATTGAACCTATTCGGTAGGTACAATATATTATTATGCATCGTAGACTACTAGCCGAGTAACAGCTTATCTAACATTGCATACCAACAACTTGACAAGTGTAATCTCGCAGTATTTTTATTCTGAATTCATGCAATGGCTATCTAGTAATGTCTTTCGATTTAAGGATTTTATATGTTTGTCATACCAACCACATACATAGGCACAGATAAGCCATTCCTTACTTACCCAACGCCACTCTGAACACTGTACTGTATGTGATCAAATTGCTCTTTATTTTTCTTTTTTAGACAGAATTATTTATTTATGTCGGAACTTTCAGTACTCCAATACACATTATTCTGGTCTTACACAATGCTAACTAAGCACAGAGACGTTAACATTTTACACACCTGTACTTTTACTACCAACTCTACAGACTAAGAATCTCTGTCTGTCATGCATTGCATTCCAAAGGAGCCATGTACCTTTGTTGCTAAATTCTCTGATAGAGCAGAGTCCACTGAAAAATAAATTGTGTGATTTGGAGCTCAAAGTTCGCCATTTCCTATATCCAACATCTAATTTGCAAATATCTCAGTCCATTCCTTATTTTTTTTACTTGGCAATCCTTTTGGAATTTCTAAAAAACTCCATCTACTTACAATATAAAAAAATCCATTCTAACAATGATGGGAAAAGTATTGACATAAAATGTGTTGCAATACTACTGTATTTATAACCATGCTGTATTAACTAATACAGAATGAAGGTACATGATATATTTCTGAAGGATAATGGTACCTTCTACTAATAAGGGTATTCACCTTCTGTCATCACTTGCATCGGTATGTCTCATCCCGTATCGTCCCCAATGAATCATAACAAATATTATTATGTTCTTGATCGTAAGAAAAAGAAGCTAATGGTTTTGTGCATTTACATGACGCACATATTCATATCGTATTTACGTGTGGAAGTGTTAATCTGAGTAGTTAAAATAGATACCTATAAGTATATGGTTTACCTTATTAGTATTTTCTTCATTGTCAATTCTTAATTTCACAAATTAAAAATTTATTTTGCTGGGTTAGTCTGACATAACTTAACAATAATTACATCCTTTACATTTTGTCATGTTATTTTTACCTAATGCTGCCATATCCTTATCTGTTTATAAATGTACATTAAATATACACCCACCTATAAATGCAAGTTAGAAATTTTATTTGCATTTTCTGATAGATGCACAATAGTGCATTCTGTTATCCTATGCAGCTCTAGTTACAGTCTCAGTGCAGAAAAGGATGATTATTATTATGCATGTTGGCAATCTTTCATACATAATTTAGCATTAATGTAATCCGGAAATTTTTAGAAGGAAGGGATTCATTTGGTCGCTTTTCCTTGGCAAAGATCTGCAGTTACAACTTTAATCGCTTGTTTTCTGGATAATTTTGCAAGTTTTTATGTCTTGTTAACATTGTAACAAGTAAACCGTCTTCATGGGGAACAATCACAAGTAAAGCAAAAATTCCATCATTTGTTATGTATGTCTTCTCATTCTCAACTAAATTAAATTTTCTACCATCCCTCAATGACACACATACAGATATACTAAACAAATGTTCTCTAATATGACTCTCTCCTTTTTTCATTTGCGGTACACTAATTCAAATTCAGCAAAAATACATTTGCAAATGGCAAAGTCGTATTTAATCTACATATAGATACTCGGTACCTATCCAATGGCGATAAGAGAGAATATACATATTATTATGCATCTTGACTCTGCACTCGCTTGGCATTTTGAATTGCATTTCGATTTCAGACAGATGAAAATTGACGAGAGCTATTGTATTGAGAAGCCCCTTCACTTTTAGTGTAGACAGCAGAGTACTCCTATTTTAGGTTATTTAGTCGACGAATGGGTAGGTCGTGTCAGGTAAACTTTTTGTTGTAGGTACTTTGTTCTCATTTTGATAACAAGCCCAACGCAAACACTCCAACAAGAAAGTTTTTGATGCTTGAAAGCTATCCCATCCTATATATGCACAATGCAACCAAGACAAAAATATTCGAGTATTTAAGAGATGATTGATTGCTTAACTTGTCAGGCAAACTAACTTCAATTTATTATTTTATCCAATATAAATCATTTAGTATACCGTCTCAATTCGCTCGATGTCTCCTGATCGTAATGTATCACGCTAATTTCATAGAAGATCAATTTAAATTAGGAAACCAAAGAAATTTTTAAGTATACATTTACATTTATACCGTGTAATTGATTCAATTCACCGAACTCAACTATTGTTTCAGTCATGTCGCTTATGTAAAAATTAATAGTGAACCACAGGGGGTGAATTAATGATAGGTTAGAAGTGGACACTGACATCTGTAGTAAGTAGTATAAATGTTATTAATACAATATTTTTTAATTTTTTATTCAACTTCTAACTCCTGCATTTTAAATAAACTTTTCAGCAAATATTTAAGCTGTATTATTTCTCATAGGCATAAAAATTATTTTATAGTATTGTGATTCCTTTCTGTAAAAACTGAAATACATGATAAGATTAAATGATTTTATTGGACTTTTGGTATAATTTGTGTACCTACTTAGGGGCGTGTACAATAAATAAATATAAGATACAACAGTAGGTTTACTTTATCTTGTTTTCTGTTCTCGGATTCCTTATATAATTAGTAGTAATGGAACTCACTGAGGTACTCTTTTTGTATCCAAACAAGTTGTACCTTCTGTACCTTATTCAATTTAACTAATCGATCGGTCATTTGTTGTAATTTATTATTAAAAATTACATAGTAGTAATTATATATCCATAATTCTAATGTATTAATTTCCACTATTGGTGTACTGTGGTTGTGATCTTTCACTTCATTGTGATGCAACTAGAAAAATGTATATAATGAGCTAACGGGTCTAATAAAATGTCAACTGTGCTGATTAAAATATATAGTGCACTATTGTTATGCAATATATGCAATCAAACATTCACTAAATTATTCTTCATGTTTCAATGGAAAGGAAAATGAACATTAAGAGTAGCAAACACAGTATGATGTATAATTTCGTTTAGCATCTAATTGTTTCTTGGTGTGGGCAACAATGATTAATAGTCTCATCATTTAACTCAACATCAGATCTATCTGTAGCATAATTATCTTGACAATTTTAGGATGCCACATTTATAGAGCACATAATATTAGTAGTTGATGTTACGATGTGTGCGTATATCTAAGGATATCAGGTTAATGCATCCATAAAAATAAAGTTAATGACGACTAAAACAGAACTTTCGCCCTGCTCAGCTGGAAGGTGAAGCCCCATTTCCACAGAATCCTTAGTGATTTATAACAATTTATAATCTGCAGCGAAGCATTTAATATGTAGAGTTAGTATGCACACATTTATTAAAAATCCGGCACCACCCTTATTATTTAATCTGACTATCAAATTAATTTCAGAAAGGTTTGTTTATGTATCATAAGAACAAAGAGAGTGGTTTGAGATATACAAGTCCAAGTAGTATCTCTGCAAGTCTGTGTCATGTTCCCATACTTGCCTGAAATGCTGTCGATAGTAATATGTAGTTCAGATATGCAGATTGAACTGGTTAACTAATTTGACAACTTGTGATAGTTTCAAATAAAAGTAACAGTCTATTGGGCATACAGTTGTCTCGCTAACAGTAATTTTTAAATAAGATTTTGCATTTAGGTGGATATAATATATTTATATAGAGTGATTGTCTCACATTAACCATTATTATATGATGTGTGTGCATAAAGCTAGAGCAGAGCAGGTGCATATAAAATAGATAACAGTGTACTAGCTATAACCTTTAAAGTGCATAGATCCACGTTAAATTTGTCTTTTACTATTGTCTGGTCATTCATATGTGAAATCTGATAAGGTTAAATCAACTGCATATAAATGGACGAGTCAACGGGTCTGGTCTACCGTCCAAGTTACGTTGACACTTGATTTTATGGTACTATGTCAAGGCAAAACCACCCGTCTCTCCTTAACAAAGATGTCAGACTATTTCTATTGTAGAAAACTAAGATGTAGATATTCCACATACTTAGGAAAATTATAATTTACTTTATCTACTACAAGAAATAATGCAATAAGCAGAATAACTGTATGCAAAGATTATATAACGCCAACAGACTAAAATTCTGCCAGTAATGCTCATGATAAAGGTCTGGCTTCGACTACATCTATAATATAAGTAGCATCAAATGCAAAATAATATTCTGTGCTATCTCATTATTTCTATATTGACTCCACTCATGTAGATTATTCCTATTCTATTGTGTGCACTGCTAAAAGAATGTTGTACCGTATGCAAAGGAAGGCAGAATAAAGTATAATGCCTAATGCAATACTAACCTAACTAGTGGTTGGTAATATCTGGATGTAGTAAACATGTGAATGCCTACCTACACTGAATATTATTTGCTATACTATGAAGCTTTTACTGAGGAATAATAAAATATAGATAATTGCAAACTTCAAACACTGTAAGAACGTTGTAGTTAAAATTTTTAGCAAAACTACAGCAAACTTGACTCTTTTAGCACAAAACGAACTTTGTAATTACCACTATTACCAAACCTTAGCAAGTGCTGAAGTGTTTAATATTGTTTTATAAAGTAATTCACTATTACTCATCAATCAGCGACATGTACCTGCAGCAGCATGCGAAAACATTTACGTTACCATTGCTCGGCATTTAGCTCTATTTAAATAATGGATGCAATCCAAGTGCAACTCATTGCAACAGAAATTTCATTGCAAATAAATCAATCTTTTCAAGTTTATTAAGATCGAATCCGTCTGCACTGCTCCACATCTATGCATGTGGCCGTAGCGAAATCATAGTGATTAATATGACCAATTGGTTCCCCCTTAATGACAGCACAAGTGTTTACTCACTTCCCCCGCAGCAAAAATACTGTTTACATCTTTGACCCATTTTATATCTGTGGAGTTAAATTTATGACAATTTATGAAATTCCTAATATGCTTGGGGAATGAAAGAAAATGTCCCTGTTGTTTTAGTCGAGATTTAACGGCTATAATGGATGCTATATACACTTGGTATATCCATTATGCATTCTATGAGTATATATCATGTTGCGATTCCCAAGTTGTTTTCAAGTTTGCAAACACATAAAACAGTAAGACCTTTGTTCAACAACTCGATAGCTACCATTTCATAACCATTTCCCTTTTTAATTGAAGCAAAGATTTGCTTTTGCTTATTTCGTATACAGATATGATATACTGCGGCGACGTGACCACGCACAGTTAGAATGCAAAAAATAGTACCTATTTATTTACAACTGTGGCTATTACTTACACACAAAATATCCTTAGATCGCAATCTAAATCATAATAAATGAAATCACAATGCTGAAACCAAAACAAATCTCAATAATTATTTATTTCACTAAAAATTGATCCACATTAAGTATATGCTAGAGGATATTCATGCTTACAATTATTACACATTATTATAATACTTTGAAGTATGAAGTTAAATCAGATTTAAAATTCATTTGACAAGGTCATACATAAAAATTCTATTTTGATATTTGTACCAGATATACATGTACTATAGATATAAAAATGTAGCTAAATATATTTTCTTCAAATGAGGGATGAGGGATGGCAATTTTGTTTAAACGCACAGATAAATTTTGAAAATACTGTAAAAAAGAAAACGGTCCAGCTATCTTTATAACAAATAAGATGCTTCTGTAAATAAAGAATTGAAAATGGTTGTAGAAATATGTTAAATTTCTGTTGGAAGTCCTTTCTAGCATTTATTATACCAATAAAGTACTTGAGTTGATTTGTTTATGCATATACAGTAATGGTATATGTCCCTGCCCGATAACACTTGAACTAAGCAAAATACTTTCCATTTTCCTAGTTCCTATAGCCCTAGAGTAAAATGGATTGTTTAATGTGAACTCAAGATTTGGATCAAGGAAATTTCTTCCAGTCTATAAAACTTTATTCGTCGGTTTCCTGATCAAGGAATTGTAAGTGTTCAGTGATAACAGTTAATTACTATCTGAACCTACAAATTGTAGTGCTACTAAGGTCTTCTTGTAAATACTAATTAACCACTACGAAAATTTTTAATCTATCCACATGAACGGTAGTTAAAGCATAAAGCTATTTTACTCATCACATAAATGGAATTGACCAAATACAAACCATGAAATTATATACTGATGATGTGACGATAATAAATGCGAATGTCAGTTTTTATTTTCGCCAAAAAATGATTTCGTGCGAACGCCTACGACTACGTCATGTAATATTAATTACCTATTATATATTAAGCATGTAAAATGGACATGGTTGTATCATTTATTATTATATTTTAATTTGTTACTCGGAATTTGAAATAGAAATGCTTTTGATATGTAATTTCTGATAGATACTATTAATTCTTGAACTACTAAGCAAATTATTTATTGCAGACCTAACAGGTGAGAAGAACCAGTTCAAGTGCCTCATGCATCTTAAGAAAACAAAAAGAACGCATTCACAACACAAGTCTCACAACTCAGCAGACGTCGACACGGCTTTATATTCAGCTCAAAATGTACTATATATAGCTTTTAAAATCTCAGAAAGGGTAACTAAGTAAAAATAAAACTGCTCCAAATTTCAAGTTAGTTCGGATTTTTACTTTTCTGCATAATCTCTTCATTTTTCACCTAATAATTTAAGACTTTATGGCCATCCTTACCAAATCTACAGTTAGCACCAAGACTCTGAGACTGTAACTGTAATGGAAGTAGACTTTTTGTTGTGAATGGACTTTTTTATGCAACCTTTGTTTCATACTCTTTATAATTGTAATTTAGGAAAGCGGAGCTTGAAAATGGAGTTAAAAGACGTTTCCTCTAATATGAGATACTAATTTTTCTCTGTACCAAGCATTAATACATTAATTGGAGACAGTAAATGAGTAAAATATCACTCGGCAGTAAATCTGAAATTTTCAGTTTGGGTTTCCGCATTTATATTGTCTTTGGTACTTAATATTTTATGCCAGATATTTGAGTTAATCGTTATGAGCTAAATTCATCAGTTTAGATTTCTAGAATCGCTATGTATTTAGGGTAATTTATTAAATACACATGCACTGACTGACAATTTCTTGACATTATAAATTATAACTATAATAATCTGTATTATTTTACATGATAAACTAATCATGTATGCACATAAAAGTATATCTTTATTATTATAAGATTTTTTGTGTGCGTAATAACGTATTTATTTAGTTGTAGTCTTCATAAGAATAAATAATGAATTGACTTAACGCTGATGGTGAGTACAAGTAGCAAGGTGAACATTAAATTGAAATAGTTTCTCAACATTCTAGGAAATATTCCACCCTAATTCACATAGTGATGAGCCGCTATGGAATAAATAAATTGTAGTGTATGTACTGTAAACACTATTTTGCCTACTGGGCATTACGTTATAATATTATGCATCTGACTAAGCAGCTATAGTCAACTGCATCAGTAACAGAAGCAGCAGTAGCAATGCACTGTCATAAAAGCGAATGCACACAACATTAAATATTATATAACTATTATTACTTACGTAGTTTGTATAACGTTTGTCATTCATAATACATATAGCAGCAACTTGATTGCATCTGTGAAAAGTCAACGAAAAATAGAAGATAATAAATACTAATAAAATAATGGCCTAAAATGTGTTATTGGATGAGAATGGCATAGGACAAAGAAAATATGCATGTGGATCTATTGAATTGCAAAAATATTACTACTTACTACTAAGAATTGAAGAAAAAGGAATGTAGAGAGTGTACACAGAAGCCGTAGTATAGCTGTACCGTAAAATGTACATAAAATAAGTTAAGTGGATTAAGTGCCACTGAAATTGCATGAAACTCCAATTATTTATTTATTGATATAAGTTCGTGTAGCATAAATGTATAATTTTTGGGGAATGACAGTCTAGTTTCATTTTCGTTACAAGAATCATCAAACAAGTAATCACTCTCTGCTGGCATCCATGCCAAGCTTTATTAGTATTACCACATGCACCCAATATAATAATATTTTCTGCACAGCTTCTTTATCATTAGCCATAGCGTTTTCTTGTTTTGTTGCCTTATACAAATTTGACGAATGACTGAGCAATTATTTGCAGATATGAAAAGAGATGTTAGGTGTAAGATGTGCGTGGCAAAGTTGCATTAATCTCTTCATGACAACAAAAGGATGCAGTTGTTGCCGACTCTTAATGAAAAATTGAATAAAAAATGAAATTCGTCCTACGGTTCGATTAAAAAAATGGAGAAAGAATCTCCAATCAAATTGTTAGCAACATTGACCAATTTTGATTTTTGTCTAGGCAAGTACGAAACTATGCGGGATGAACATAATACCATGGCTTAATCAGAGAAAATAATCTAAAAAACGACGCTAACGAAAGCACGACAATTCATTTCATCAAATCAAATTTTTCTTATTATTTAACTACCGATACAATTTTATTTCATTTATATTATAATAGTAAATCATATTTAGGTAACTTACATTTCCCAGAAACCTAAATGTCAATGATAATATTTACTATCGGCAAATATAGGTTATAATGAATGCTTGAGCTAATTCAATTATTTTAAACTTGATTTTGCTTGAAGAATATTTTTTGCTGAATTAAAAATATAATTGAGATATCAGGCAATGTGCTATTTATTTTCATATAATCAAATTTTATTATGCAATTTATAAGGGTTTTGGTCGATGTTTATATTATTGCTTATCAGAATAGCGTTAATAACGTGTTATTTTAATGTGTCGCTAATGACTTGGTACGACTTGAAGTGTGAGATTGACAAGCGGTCCAGGTACACACAGATAAAGTAGTGTAATTTGAATCTGTGACAAAACAACTTTAAGCCTTTTCACCAGGCAAGCCAATCTTATTGAGAATATTATGCTTTGCCGTCCTTCTTTATCCCTGACCTCCTAATCTAATTTTTTCCATGAGGATATTTACTTTCTGCTTTTGTCATGTTCAAGTTAGCTTTATCTAACTATTCTTAAGCATTTACTCATTTCACTACCACTGGTAACTGTGGTAAGTGCTTAATGATACAGTAGGTACATTTATCCTAATGTGCTACCGTGGAAAGCAATGGCATGATGCATGGAAGTAATTTTTTGTTTTTAAATTACATTAACATGTAGGGGATTTATTTATCATAAATAAACAGATTAAAATAAAAGTAATCAAATGTACATATAATTAAGACACCCAAATCTGTACATATTTCAATTTTACCTTGGCATTTAAATTATAGTGTGTACAAGTGAACTAAATTAAATTTATGACTGGTATAAAAACTCAAAAACGCCAAGACTGACTTCATACTTTAGGAAAACCTTTTTTATTTCAAGTAAATTATCTGTCTACCTGAATACAAAAAAATTAAACTTTCAAGTGCGACCAGGTTTTTTTAATTCATAAAAATAAATGCATTTTCCACTCCACCCAAACCTTGCAGAGAGGCAATGCCAATTTGAAAGATATTTAACGCTAGTTAATTATTTACTATCTTGGGGGCTAATTAATGATATTTTACAATAATATAGGTTATCAATGAATTAATGGGTTAAGTTTACAAGAATTTGGTTAATGAACTTTGTATTGGCAACTGCAAGAAAAATATGAGGAATTTCTTTTACTCGTAGACTTATGTAACAGGTTATCGGTATATTATTGGTAACCTTAAGCTATAAAAACAAAGCTTGTCAATAGGAACAAAAGAAAATAAGTAATTACATCGCAAGATGTGGATGTGGCTGGCTGGCTGAGAATTACAACTTCACAAAAATATCACTATTGCAGCTGTGCGATTAAATTTTATGGCATCTGTTACATGCAGCAGGTATTTTTATAAATAGATTTATAGATCAACGGATATGATTTAAAAGCAGCGTTCTCAAAACGTGTCAATTGAAAAGAAAACGTCGAAAACGATATCTAATAGCAAAAATCTTCAGTTGTGAATTTTATTAGCGTGTTACATATTTTGTACACTTTCAAGAAAGATAACCCAAGTAAACAACAAAGCTTTGTAACACATCTTAAATGTGTTAATAGCTATATGAAAGGCATTTAGCCAAATCCATTTTTTCATTTCGTCACCTTTTGTGTAGTCAAAAATGCTTAATAAGTAGACAGCAAAGAATATATTATTACGATATTATTACAAATGTATAAACTCATACTCATGTAGTCGTATCCCCTCAGTAAGTAGAAGTATGCGTTTCATGGTGTAAATTTAGTGGTGTAGTTACATCATTGACACGACATGAGCTTGAGTTATAATGATGTTGATATGAAGCAACAACTTCTCGTGTGTGTAATTGTGAACCATGAAACGTTACATTATGCACTTATACACATGTAATTGATATATAATTGAGATTCGTATCCTATTTTTAATTGTATTCCTGTTCCTAAATAGCTCTTCAGTTTATTTCTGGTTTTTAAGTGTTTGAACAGTGTTTTTATAGTACGAAACGAACTAGATATTATTGCACACATTTTAATTGCAATATATAAGATAGAAAGGCCAGTCTGCTATGAGACGTGAATGCACTCTTGATAAGTTTACAAAATCTCATTTTTATTTTAGAATGAAAAATGAGAATACATCTTTCCTTTGGAGCAATTATCTTCAATGGACTAATTACATCTAAAAATCTCTTAAAACAAATACATTCTTAAAGATCGTGAATAGGTAACTAACTTTATGAGGTGTACTTAGGTAACCTGCGTAATAAATAAGCTTACCTATTAGTATCCTTGTACCTGTAGGTTTATTAACCCTTTATTACTAATTATTCTGCCTATTCATTTAAGACAGTCCTTCATTCCCATTGCAAAGGAAATCTCACTCAATACATGACCAAATAAACTTTTAATATTCATCGTAACAGTCGCGAACGAGTTTTACGTCAGTCCTTTCTTTGAGCACCTACCTACATTAAAAGTGCAGTGCTGGGATGACCTGACCTTTATTAAGAAGATTGAGATAAAATGGAGAAATGTGCAACCATTCCAATCTGACTGAAATCTGCTAACATAATATTAATGAATACCTTCGTTACACAGTGTTACGTAGTCATTTACTGACAATTAGCTTGCGAATACAAATATTAACAAAAAAATGTGCGTTTTGTCAATACTTTTATTTCGCAACCATTATTCACCTTTAAGATCTACTCATTCTGAATTCTAGACACAAAACGCACGTTTCTTGCATTATGTAGCTTCTTGAAACTTGCTATTGTTGTTTTTATACAAACATTAGAGAAGGGAAATCTGTCTGATCTGATGTGACTGACATTTTCCTGATGGACATTTTCCATCAGATTCATTCTTTAACCAAGTAACCATTAAGGTAATTAATAAATGCTATACATCATTGTACATTTAGACTATATTATGAAATGACTTATCAATTCAGTTCTCAGTAACAACAATCGACTATCTTGTAAATGATCCTCGGAACAATGTGCGTACAAAGGACCGTTGCCAAACAAAAGGATACATGCTAAGCATCTACCACACTTACTGATTAATGATATCTCGGTTGTGACTAACGTTATGTAAATGCTACAGCAAAGACAACTACTATAACAATATAATAGTAATATATAGGGGTACGCAATCTTGGTTAAGTGTTATACACTCTCTGTGTGAACATATAAATCAACAGTATACTTAAAAGGAATCAAGTTTTCTGATTTACACACGTTGTTCTGTTGGAAAATTGCAACCAATTTTTTACCGTTGTATACACATAATATTTGCTATTGCTAGCAGATTACTGTACTCAAAATATACTTAATACATATAAATTAGAAAGATAAGAGCAATCGATGCATTGATTGGCAGGTGTAGCCTAAAAAGTGGTGAGCAAATGTAGATCACTTCTGTATTTGGGGATTTGCTCCACTATTTTAAGTGGCTGAAGGAAATCTTAATTAATGATCAAGGAGGCAATAATTGCACGTGCAAAAGTAAAGATGAAAGCTCGTTTGATCATCAAAAAATATTATGAGCGACAGCAATTACCTACTAATAGATTGTAACGGACATGATAATGTAGAATAAATTGGCAGCGGGTACCACTATTTTAATTGCATAAATTTCATTACCATTCAATTAAACTAGTGAAATGGTCAAACAGGTATGCAATTATTTAAAATGAACGAAAGTTATGCTGATAGATATAATTTAATATGTCAAAACAAAACGATTATTTTAATTTAGCTATTTTTAAACCAATAAATAATTTATGCGAGATAATAATATTATTACATCAGTGACTTAAGTATTATGTATTTTATGGACATTTCGACTATTAATATAGTAAGTTAGCCATTATATTATATTACTTTGGAAAACAAATTGATAAATGTTTGTCAAAGTTTTATTTTATTAAAATGTATGTCTCATATCACACGTAAGTAACAATGCATTGGACAAGTGCACCAGCAACAGACATTAAGATCGTCTGACCATTTGTGCATGCATAAATAATTAATTGAGTATGTAACGCTGTTACAATCTTATTTTGCACCCAGCAACTCCCAACCTAACAATACCATTTATTTAAAAATTAGACCAACTCCTAATAAGTACATATAATTTTATAATAATAATATTCACTCACCCTATCTGACTTTCTTCTTGATGATTGTATACCTACTGACTGGTATGGTAAATATTTTTTTTTAGATAAAAGACCTATGACCTGCTCTTAAGAGACATTCTACTGGTGATTTTTTAATTCCACTGTATTAATTAAGCACTTTCATTTGGCTTCTGAACATAATATTTCACCTACACAATAGTACCTATGTACTCAAGTACCTACTTGAGTGCACATTCATGAATAATATTTGTCTAGTTACATTTTTTTCAAGTTTACAGTTTACCAAATTCTAGAAATTATGACGGTAATATTAATTGTTGACGTTGAGCAATCTACTAATTGACAGAGTTGTCTTGTTGCAAACAAGCAGATTATAAAAATTTTCACTCAAACACGGCTGCTCCCTCTGCCATATTACGAGAAATAATATTCTTGCTAGAAAAACTCATATAACACAAAACAAGAAACAGAAAGGCAGAGCAGCCAGACTTGTTTTAATAGTATTTTATTTTGTATAATTATTGTATTGCATAACAGTTGGTGAATGCATGAATATTCTTCCAATCTTCAACGACGTCTTACTACTCGTCAGATAGTAGCTCACGTAAAAGTTACCTTTGCAAAAAACAAGAAATATATAGCAACTAGTAACCAGAACCAGATTCGTTTTCTGCTGATAGTTACTAACGGCGAAGTGCAAACCGTTAGCCTGTACCAATTGCTCTGTATTCACTCATATTATGATGTTTTACTGCAATAAATAATTCACTTTTACCAAGTAAACCAATATGCAATTGCATTAATTATGCTTACAGTTCTATTAAAACTTTTCTATAAGCAGCAGGTATCAGCCAAATCATTTTACCCCGCAGCAGAAATGTCCAATTTTATGATCTGCAGAGTGGCAATTAGAATATTCAGAAACGAAGTAAGAGAAACACATAAAAGGGCAAGGTCGTAACAAACATGCACCCACAACATGCTCTAGCCCCTCTCAGACCCTCCTGATAATATTTTTAGAGCATTGGCAAGATAACAGCTTTTGATTTTTATCATTTGTCATTCAATCATTGTCCCTTTAATCAATGCGTCCACCCAATGGGATAAAGATACCCACTCACATATTTACTACTTACCATGTTTTTTTGGTGTACGGCAAATTCTTCGAAAGTCATTTGTTCGAATGTTTGATAGAATGCAAAAACAATTTGTTCGAATACCGAATGCAAAATGTTCGAATGCAAAAACAAATGT
>JABASH010003457.1:0-16439 GCA_019776445.1 Tomocerus maximus | reverse complement strand
CATCGAGAATTTTCGGCAACACGGCAACCAGGTTGCCCTGGAAATCGGATTATGCTCCACCCAGAGGGCGGAGCAAAGGTGCTTATTGGCTCCGCCCCCCAAGCCACGCCCTCTTGGGCGGGGTTAAACCTGGAAATCGTGAAGCAGGCGGAGTTTGTTGCCCTGGAAAAAAATATATTCTCGATGCCTGGTATTTTTACTAAACTACCTAATTCCACAATCTAACATAAAAGTGTAGATTAAAGCCTATCAATCTGTGTGAAAGTCCCTCAAAAATATTAACTATCCTGGAAAAACAAAAGGCTGTAGTAGAGATATTTCAAAAACAATATTTTTGGCGTAATTCATTTATACATGTTTTGTGAAGTAACTAAAACATTTGTAATCATGTAAAAGAGTTTTTGGGATCAATGTAATTTGCTTATCGCCGACCGGATGAAAAACCGCTAGCTCATCTGTATTTATGTTAGCATAGAGACTCACTTGGCAAGATGCAGGTGCCGCATCTTCTGCTAATGTTGATCCCTAAAATCAATCCCTAAAATTTGATTTGGTAAATGCTCACCTTGATTTCCCTTGTGTCCAACAGCAGAATGATGATTGTTGTTGTGGCTGTTATCGATATTCTTAAGGTTCTTGTTTAAGCCTCCGTAATTTGATTGAAAACTAAAAGAAAAAAATCACATGAAAATGAGATTTGCTCTGAATTGTAAAATATCACAAAATTCATTGGGATAGATGAGGCTAAAATATTTTGACTAACTTGTTTCCACTTCCGTAGCTTTTAGCACCTCCGAAACCAGTGCCCTGTTTTTGGGCTCCAGATGCGCCGTATCCACCGCCATAGTTGCCACCTCCGAAATTTCCCCCACCATAGCCGGCTCCTCCGCCAAAGCCTCCGCCGATTCCTCCACCGATTCCTCCGTATCCCGAGGCTGCAGATTGTAAGTCTGGCTTAACAACAGCCGTGCTTCTTTTACTCTCGGATTTGTTGTCGTCCACTTTGTCCGTGTCGGGGGTGGAAAACAGTGAGGGGAGTGTGGCAGTTGAGTTGGTAGGGTCTGTCTCGGAGTCCGCAATAGTGTCGGGAGTTTTGTCCTGTTCAAGGGTTAGGGTCACAGGAGGCACTTGGGCATCTGTCGAAATGTCGTCACTCGTCACAAAAGTCACAGTCACCCCACACACCAAAAATATAAAGAGGAACTTCATGTTGGACCGAATGTTTGGACTTGTCGGGTTGAGTGGAGAGGAAATAATATGTGGCTAAGAGGAACTGTGGGGCTATTTATAGTGGGACGGATTGGGGGATTGCAAAGTCAAATGCCTCCATGGAAAATAAATAGTGACGATAAAGGATTTTAATTGAGTCCCTGTCACCTAATGATTTTCTGTGTGAAATTGAGTTAGGGAGACAGGGAGCAGAACCAGGCAGAGCCAAGTCGCCGCAACCAACCAACAAGAATCCTCCAATACACAGAATCAATGGAATGTGAGAAATAATAAAAATAAGTCAAAATTAGAGATGGACCTTGCTGGCTTAGTGTAATAGTTCTTTGTGCTCTCTGGCTTGCGTGTGTGGAAGGAAGGTTTGCTATTTGTACCACCACCAAGGTGGCTGCTGTAATAATAATATGCATACATGGTTTAACTTTTTGCTACGTTTCTTCATTTATGTTTGCGATAATGTCACTTCATGTTTACTTGATTTCAATTATATTTATGGGTTTAGGCTCAGATCGAGGTACCTACTACCTACTATGAGGTATTTTAACTCGATTTGAATTGGCTTTGCTTATGATTCTGACTGACTCGAATCGCCTGTGATGTGGGGATGTGAGTGATGGGATTTAGAGATGCAAAGAAGGTCACCATCCTAACCATCGTAGCGTCAGTCTAACCAAACTTACACATAAACGCCGAGACTATTATCCTTAGCGTGTAGCTATGTACGTGTGGTTGCTTATAAGTTATAGGTGAGCAGTAATTACTAAATGACTTGTCATTACGTGAGTGACTATACAGAGGACTGATGCGGGAGTAAGTACCTATCACCGTACCTACACCTTGTTCTTTTGTTATTGAAATTCCCATCTACTGCGTACCTACCGGGTACTGTGAACTATCTTATTCAGTTTTTCTGATGCCAACCTTAGCAATTAATGTAGTACACCTAAATATACCCTATACTTTGTATTACTGCTATTCTATATTTAAGTATTTCATGTAATTATTATTCATATTCACACACTTGTCACATCTGTATGTGAATTCTAATGAGTATCTCAATGCATTTCCTTTAGGTGTTAGCTACGAACGGAACGGACAGAGAACAATAGTTATTATCAAGGTATTTATGGATTTGCCTTCCATTCCTCAAAAATCCAATGTTAATTACATAAATTGAGATAATTGAGAAATGTTTTTCATCGTTTCATTCCACAGTGAATTTTAACAGGTCCAAATCATACCAATGCCAATATAAAAGTAATCACAACACTATAATATTCAGCCATTTTGCCAGTTTTTGTTGCAACAGCAGAACATCCGTCTGCACTAATAAAGGTAGAAAAAAGGAAGATAAAAAGCACAAAAGAACAAGTAGGTATTCAGTTAATAGGTGGATTATTATCATGGCGTGCTGTACCGAAGTATGTGTGTGAATTGTATCTACTGAGACTAGGTAATTCACTTTAGAGATTGAATGGTTTGGTAATCATTTTGTAACCGGTACATCAAGTGTCAAGGGAAAGGAAGTACGATATGATGCGTAATGAAAGAATCTTGCGAGATTCCGACGATAAAATTAACGATGAATGAAATTACTCTCCAAATCAATCTTGACAATAACATTGTTTTGATGACGAGCTCTGTCCCTGTAGACCCGCAGAATTGAGTGGGCTAACCAATCTCTACAAATATAAAGGAAGTTCTTAAGCGTCCGTTCCTTAAACGTTAAACGCCAATTCTGTTGTATCATTTGTCTATCTTATCCTAGCAATTCAATGCTCACTCGTGCATGGACTTGCTGACAATGAGATGTCGTTCTTAACTCGTCCACTTCTATTCTTAATTTTATAAGGATCCCTACTTAAATTGCACCATTATACTCTTTTCATTTCATTGTAATTACAGTAAGGCACCTAAATATATGTACAATAGTGACTCATTTTTAATTGTAATATTACTTCCTCATACACATGGGCTAAGACAACCTAAACTCGAAATTATCTTAATTCGTGAATCACAGACAACATTTCTCCTAGAATTCTTAAATTCTATTAAGATTCTTAGAAAATGAAACATTTACTACTTGCACAGTTGCACAATAAATCAATCTCTCCAACAGGAAATCTAAATCTACCGGTAGACCGGCGGACATTCTATTCAAAAAATATTGCATAAAATAAGTTTTGGTTTTTGTGAAATATCTTTCGAATAGAATGTTCTAAATAATATTTTAGCTATCATATATTTTAAATCCCCACGAATTCATCAATAAACTCTAAACCGTTTAGTAATAATTATGTAACAGAAATTGTACTGGGCAGTTGGCAGTGTTCCATGTTAGCAGGCTAAAAATAGATTTGGCCAAAATGGCCAAAATAGCTTACAAGGAGGAACATCACAATGTTGAAAGTTGGGCCGTTGTTAATAACTTATTGAATGTATTATATACTACAGGCACGTATGGGGGCGCAGCACCCCCTTTAAATCCGAGAAGAATAGACGTATTTTTGGTCCAAAAAGGCTACAAATCGTTAAAAGTCGGTTTTGGATAAAAAATCTTGTGCCCCTTTTTCCTGGCTACGTGCCTCATATTACCACTATTTTGTATGATTAGCTTGCACAAAAGAATTTTCATTTTTAGCCCTTTTAGCCGACTAAATTATATCTGTAACAGTGGTTCTCGGGCGGATAATTCAGTGAGACTACCATATATCAATTTTTACCCGAGTACCAAAAAATTCAACAGCAGGAGTGTTTAGATATTTCTGTGTGCTTAATATTGCAGGGCAGTCGCACATCGTTAACATTTAATCTAAACTACTACAAATAAAAGTTCAAAATTGTAATTTAAACTTTCGGATATTCGGACGAACTTTGGAATTGTTGAAACCGAATCATAAAGTTCCTGTGAAAATTACTATTTATTTTGCTACCCTGCATTTTGCATCCCCTATATATATTACTACCGGCTACAACGTAAAAGGTAATAAATGAAGACATCGAATAGTCAACACCTTGCTTGCGAAATCATTTTTTAAAAACCTTTGCCGAATTCACGTGAACCCTCTTCATAAAAGGCAATTCATTTGAATCAATGTCCACTTTAATTTATGGGTCACGGTTGGTGTACCCTCCTGGAGGCGGAGGACATGTTTCAGGGTGCTTAAAACCCCTGCATGGAACACACATATAGATGTTTAAATTGATTGTTGCTGATATTTGAAAACGACAAAAATAGTTGTTTATTGCAATTCTGTTATTCGTTCAAATCTGTTCCATCATTTTTATTTTTTTAAATATTTTTTTGTTCTGAAGCTTCTCAGCATTTACATCCGTTTTACAATGGTTTTGGCCCATAGTTTACTTCTTACTTAAACGTTACAAAAGCTACGAAGTCTGCCCTATTCCTAAATATACATAAAGACATAGGATTCTATCCCTAAATATACATAATATAAATACATCAGATTTTAGTTTCCATTTTCTACATTAGGTACTACATCAGTACATTCTAATTCTCACTGCCATCTGTTACATCAATGTAAACTTCATATCCCCATAATCCCCAATAAAATGAATGTGGGATTCTCATTAGTATATGTCGTAGGCTTGGCAGACAGTTAGCAGCTAAGCTAAGCTAGTGCACCAATCTCCTGTTTGATCTTCCTGAAACCTGGACATTATAATACGTCTGTAATAATTATCTAAGGCCCAAATTATATATCCATCTACCTATATCTAAGAAAATTGTGAAATTAATATGAAAATCTGAAGTGAAATATCTGAAAAAGAAGCTTCTCACATGGAATGATTACAAACCTTAATACCCGCACTATTGTATTACCCTGTTCGTTGTTTAAACCCGAATATTTAACGTTGTTTGGTGAGGTGAAGTTATTCTGTCACATCAATCACCTACCAAATGCTGCTAAAATTAATTATTAAGTGCATAAGATGTTAGAAAGCATCTCTTGTTAAACGTATAGTACGAGAATGCACGTTAAACGGACATTTTGACTAGATAGCGCTACAAGCATATGACACAGGAGTATTTTTCGCCCTGTATAATAATACGGTAGGTATGTACATTTTTATTACATAATCCTATTGTACACAAACGATGTATGAAGAAACTATGTAATAGAATTTCTCATTCTTCTACTCTAAGTCGCACGTATGAATCGGCTATACATTTAATAATATTGAAAAGGTCTTAAATGGCAGCAAGCATATAAGAGCACATATAAGATACAGATAGATGTAAATAAGACGATTCCAACCAAACACAAGTCCTTCCAGCTATTACTATATCACACACGACACACACATAAGATCATAATAATATTATTATCGCTGTATGTGAGTTTCGTCTATTTCATTATACATATACTATACATACATACAGCATATACATACATAACGAAATTCCATTGTATAGCTTAAGGACTAAATGGAAGAGTGTAAGTATACTGTAGTTGTTATAGGCAGGTAAACATCAATTCTATTAATAGAGACAACTGATGAGACACCACAATCCTGGACTTGCATATAATGTATCAATGTAATGTACCTATCTAGACAGGTAGGTTTTGCAAATAGTATCATACATTATACATACACACACCAAAATTACTTGCCTTTTACAAGTTTGATGTCTTCGACCAACACAAACACAATATTATACACTTACTTACACAACAACTGCTAGCAAACAAACATTTATATTATACTTTGCTAACTTATAGACATAGACGACCTGCCTATAGGGAAAGGAAGGGACTGCTATCAAAACACCCAGCAATTCACATTTTGACAATTTGGTAATAAAGTGACATTTTTTTGAATTTTTATCACGATAAATGACATCTGTCGCTAGTAAACACCATTCTCTCTTACCTTTCCCAAAGTAATGTTACAAGTCATAATAATATGTTAGTTGTAGTTTGATTGGAATTAGTAATTACTTGTTTACATACATCTGCTACACAATTATGATTATCATTCTATATTTAACCTACATCCATTAAAATTACTATATATAAAAACTAAGGAAATTCGTTCGTTTCGTTGTCATCCGTCTTCGTTGGACGGACAATTAAGAAATAAGCTAAATGAGGGTTTGCGTATTGTAATTGCATATTATCGAAATTAGCTAAATGCTTGCTGGGCTGGATGCCTAGGTACCTTTCGTATTATAAATGAAACAGTAAACCCCACTCTCTTTAGCATCTTTCGAAATTCAATACCAGTACTCGGGACCTAGTAAATAAATAATAATTTTGTGTCGTATTCATTGTATATACAGGTCTGTACATTAGCCTGGTTTATGGAAGGATTCGTCATTGGAAATGGAATTTAGGAGGATGACATAATGATAGAAAAACGACTATGCACCACGACCACACATACACTGTCATCGCACAACAGAAATACTCGGAATTAATATAGAAATATATTACGCACTCGTCCTCCAATGTTGTTACCATTCTTCTACTACTTGTACGCGCTTATACTTTAGATGTAAGTAATCACACTACTTTTCGAATTAGTGTATAACTTGCTATTTATAGTTGCAACTGGGTCATTATATCTATCATTGGTTTTATTAAAATAATATCTATCATTTGTGTCAATGCACTGTTGTTTTCAATCTCAGGAAACAGAAATTTCTTTTTTCTACGTATATGGCATCTGACTGACATAAAATAATTTATTAACTGCCCTGAGCCTTAAAGACACAGTGGGAATTCAATGATAAATAATAATTGGGAAATTAATGAAAGTATATAGTTTGGAATTATTTAATTGTACAAATGATTTTGTGTCCCTGATTCCCCTAAAAAGTGAAATCCAATAATACTTATGCACTTGTCCATGGAAAATAATTTTCATTTTTTGGTCGTTGCAGGCTAAACGAAAATAGTGTTCATCAGTCAGATCGTTGCTTGTCACTTGAACACCCCAACAACGTCAATACACACGTCGATTTCCACTGTACATACATTCACTACAACACAAGTGCCTGTATTGCATAATTTCGTATGTGAATGTGTGGATCTTGGAGGAGTGCATCATTTGAAATGAACAGTGATGTTAAGTGTTGGTGTTCTGATATTTATGAAATGCGATTGTTCTAGCAAGCAAAAGAGTGATATGCATTGTGTATCTATAAAAAATACTCAATAATAATACAACTCTTCACTATGTTCAAGACTATCACGGTGGGAATTATCTCACGGATTTTCACAGGATTTGTAGTGACTTCCACCCAAGACTAATGACTTGAGTTGCTAGTCAATACAAACGGTGTAGGCAGACAGGAGTCACTGGTTCTAATAAACTGACAACTCAACAACCACTTTTACTTTACCAGTGTTAGTGCATAGAGTGCAATACACACACCTTTACTTCTCATTGGTGGTTGTTACAATTCTGCTCTAGACTACGTATTTGTGTCATCTATTCAACGAGTATATTTAAATGGACATGTTTCCATTGTGTAACTGTTAAGGTTATTTTTCCGCAAAAGAACAGATTTTTGATATCCGCAATCAAAACTTACTTGGAAATCAATTGCAATATATGTGTACATTTCTGCACTACATTTACAGTTTTTTCACAATATGCATATACAGTTTCTGCAGACACATATTGACGTTTATGACATAAATGGAGCATCTTAAAATTGTTAACTTAAATATTACGTGGAAGTGAGGAGAGTTTAAACAAATATATCTTACAGAATATTTGTAAATGACGAGTATCAGTATCACCACCACAGATATAATATTATTTCATTGAACAACCAAAAAATCCAAAAAACCAGTGCACAATCAAAGATAATTGAATAGGTGAGTTTTATTTTTGTTCTAATAGTAACTGGCATGAAAAAATATTCAATATGGGATTGCTCGGATGGGAGATAAGGTGCAGATAAGTATGAATTCGTATTAAATGAATCATTTTGCTTTTGTGTTCACAGCTCCTCTTACTCCAGAATTATAAGTGACATATACGCGTCGTGAATTAGTCGGAAACTTATTATTTACAAAGACTGTATGAAGAAACTTAGTGGATACTGTGAATTCTACTTGCATGTCAAATCGCTCCAGTTCAAGATTGTTGCTTTGAAGATCAGGGTAGGGATCAGTGAATAAATGTGTACCATAATATTATATCATCCCGGCGAATAATCCAGAATGCTGCTGTAGAAAATTGTTAACTCTTCTTCTTTTACCGTCAACGTCGCTATCGAATATTCCTTTGTTATAGAGCTTCCCCTTCGTTACACTGATGAATCAAACTGTCAGTATACCGAATCATGTGAGCAAAATATATTGCAATTAATATTTATTTATAACACTAGATTATATGCTATCTGGTTCATCTAAATGTAAGATAATATCGGGATCTCTCATGGATGACTAATCACTTAAATTCAAATTTATTTTCCGAATTCAATGTATATCAAACTATCTTAATTCAAATAAACCATGTATGTACAAATGGATGTAAAAAAGTGGCGGAGATACAGATTAGAAACACGAAAGTATTCAGTACGAAAGTATTCAGTACGAAAGTATTCATAAAATATAATGTTTTACAATTTTATCGTTCAGGAGATTACTGTAATCGTTTTAGTAATGTTCTTGAACCTTTTTGGTTTAGAACAAGTCATTACACGATGTTGTGCGATGAATATAACCGACGTTACATTGGTTTTTAGTTTCTTAACCCTTCCCTTAATCAGGGTGTGTTCGATTTTGCCCATTTTCAAATCGACCAAAAATGACCCCTAAATGACACACAAGAAGTTTTAATTATTGATTATCTCAAACCGTTCTTGAGTTAATCCGTTCGCAGACAGACAAACAGATTGGGCATTCCCATAAAGCTGCTCCGCAACTTAATTTTTTGGCTTTGTCTTATAGTTAATATTTATGTGACATTTGTAAACGTATTTGTGTTACTATGATTTAGTGGATGATGGACTTACCAGATTCATTTGGAATTGGAAGGACATCAAACAGTCCACCGCCAGAAATAGTTCCTCCTCCTAGACCGAAAAAATCGGAGGTGAAACTAAATTCCATGCCCTGGTTCCATGGGAAAATTTCAAGGGACAAAGCAGAAGATTTACTAAGACCTCGAGAAGATGGTTTGTTCCTGGTGCGAGAGTCAACCAATTTTCCTGGAGATTACACTCTCTGTGTTTGCTGGCAAGGAAGAGTCGAACATTATCGAGTGATCTACAAGGATAACCAGTTAACTATCGACGAAGAGGAATATTTTGAAAACTTGGCACAACTCGTTGAGGTCTTTTGCTACAATATTTTTATTTTACTGATTATGCAAGTTTTTTCGTAGAAATGTGTGGTAATGTATACCTATACTAGTTAAGCATTCAACAGATAATGATTATTTCATGAATTTACTTGTAGCATTACGAAAAAGATGCAGATGGACTTTGTACACGGATATGCAAATGTCTGCCAAAAGAAGGGCATCCTGAATTTTGCGTTGACGCGAAAGCATTTTTGGAGGCTGGTTGGGTGATATCTCATCAAGATATTGAAGTAAGGACATAAAATAGCGAAATGGGTCAATTGAAATGTCCTTATATGGCAAATATAATAATTTTTATGAACATCTGTAGTTGTTGGAGTCATTGGGTAAGGGAGAGTTTGGAGAAGTTCGGCTAGGGTTACTCAGAGGGGAAAAAGTTGCTGTCAAGGTCTTGAAGGATTCGAGCAAAGCTGCCCAAAAGTTTCTCGCTGAGGCTTCTCTCATGACGTACGTAAATATTTTGTTTTGTTCAAATCAGAAGTTTATTCAATTTGGGTTGACGCTGAAAGGACCTCATGAGATCAGCATTGATGAAATATCCGAATTAAAAATTGATAGATGATACATGGTGATTCGAAATATTCGCATCATCAACCAATCTTTAATTATTTTTCCTTTCCAATGATAGATGGGAACCGCGTGTCTCTATACTATCTACTGCGTTTAAACCCATATTGAAACGTTATGGTTCTGATACTTTTGACTTCTGCATGCAACCAAAGAATATTGATTAACCAAAATGTTTTTGTGTATAATAGTTCCCTTCGACATGCCAACTTAGTTCAACTTCTTGGGGTAGTGCTTGAAGGAAGAAATATTTACTTAGTCACCGAATACATGAGTAAAGGAAGTCTGTTAGATTATTTAAGATCCCGAGGAAGACTTCATGTAACAAAATCAGATCAAATTAATTTTGCATAGTAAGTATTTCATATTCCCTTGTCGTAGTTTAGCTTCAAAATGTAAATTACAATGTCAATGACCCTCTACTCTAGTGATACATGTGCGGGTATGGAATATTTGGAAAAAAGAAGAGTCGTGCATAGAGATTTAGCTGCCCGAAATGTTCTCATATCCGAAGAAGGCAGTGCAAAAGTAGCTGATTTTGGATTGGCTTGGAGGGAAGAAGCTGCAGCTTCGGAATCATCAGGAAAATTGCCTATCAAGTGGACTGCACCTGAAGCACTTAAAAAAAATGTTCGTGGCATTTAGTTTTCTTGACTTCATATACCTAACAACGGGTTTTAATGAATGCGATACTTTTGACTTGCAGAAATTTTCAAATAAGTCAGACATGTGGAGTTTTGGTGTGCTGTTATGGGAAATATACTCCTTCGGAAGGGTGCCATACCCCAGAATTGTAAGTGCATCCCAAATTATTGGGATTTTAATCATCAATTTGATTAATTACTGTGTTGAAACTCGATTTGCAATTTGTATTACTAAAAGACACCAGTAGAAATAAATTAAAACTTGTGCAAGCAAATATTTTTAAATCTGGTTGGATGAAACCGTAACCAATTTCCGTTGTAATTTATGTGTAGAATATAAAAATAGTTTTAGATCATTGGTATAAACGATGACATTGTCAGCGCTTCATGCGAATATACTTTATTTCTGACCTTTATTGCTGAGAATTCCAACTCATTCGGAATTTGGTTTCATCTAACAGTTAGATTGGTTTGATTGATTGATAATTTTAACCTATGGGTTATTGTTATTAATGTTTTTTTACCTTTCGGTAGTTTTTTTAGTGCAAATCGAGTTTTGGTGTTCGTGTATGCGTACAAACAGTATTAATCTACAAATTACAAGTCAAGTTATGGAACTTGAAGTATGTACTGTTGTACTGAGTTGTCAATTGGTAAATAGTTGTAATATACTTGAACAGCATTTACAAGATGTGTTGAAGAAAGTGGAGCATGGATATGTAATGGATTGTCCTGACGGTTGCCCTCCGCCAGTATACGAGTTGATGAAGAAGGCCTGGAATCTTAATGCTGAAATGCGTCCGTCATTTCACGATGTCAGGGTTCTACTAGGGCAGCTGCGCTCAGCAACTGCTCCAAGCCCAGGATCACTTTCAAATCCTTTTGCAAATAGCAGTAGCACAAAATCGTGACACAGGTTTACTTCCGATCTTTATAGTTCAATTAGTTGATTAACAATTAACAAATTTCCAGAGTAATAGAATTGTACAAATGCTCCCTGTTTACATGTATAAAATGGTTAGTGTTTGCATGAATGGCTACATCCGTCTAATGTTACTCGTCAAATAAGCAGTCATTCCCTTCTTGTGGGACACCCAATTACACTAACTTTATTTACAACTGGTTTACTATTATATTATTAAATAATATTATTACAATGGGCTAGCTAGAGCCAGAGTAGTCTCATCCGCATTATTTTTTGTATAACGTACGTAGTATATAGTTGTTACTATTTGTAACTCGGTTTGTCTTAAACATACCGCTACGTACTTAATAATTAAACTCATTCGTCTTCAAATGCATATCAAGCTGTCAAAATTGTTAAAAGTGCTTCAATGAAACCGATAGAAAGTTATTAAAATATTCTGAATCCCACTGGACATACTGGATTTACTGGAATATATTTATTTATAAGCCATATACACATTAGGACTACCAACCAACCATTTAATTTTATAACCAAATGCTATTCAACCAAGATTTAATGTTAGTATTTAAAAATTCTGTATTATTGGATAATATCGGGTTTCATCGAACCTCACTTTGAAATTTTGTCAGCGTGCATAAAAACTTATGAAGTGGAGTTCTACGTGGTGGGATGTTTAATACAAACCGAGTATCAATACAAACAGTAACATTAAGTCACTAATTGGTAGCCTTTGAGTGTTTCCTCTTTAGGAAAATTATAAAAATGTTTGAATCATAAATAATGTGTGTAATATATATATTCAAAGTATAGACAAGCTGAAGATGTCGAAATGCGATACCTAAATAGTTGAAACATTTCACCGTTATACACTTACTAAACCGAAACCCCGCCCCTGCTTAGAAATTGAGACTTCATCTATTAATTTCATTTAGGTATTACATAATAATTAATAATATTGTATGGTACTATGTAGTTAGAGGCTAGATGTAATTGAATGTATTTGCAGAGAATTGATTCTGACAGGCGCTATAAAACTGTGAATCATTTTTTTCTTCATGATCACAGGATGAAATACTTTTGACCTTTCCACTCGAATTTTAATTTCCTGTCGCATTCCTAGTAAAGTTTGGTTTAATTTAAGTTAAGTACTATTATATAATTCATGTATAAGCCAGAGGAATAGGAATGCTTTTATTCAGTCTCTATTCTACGCGACTACTCACTTCTCCAGTGTAGTTACAATGATTATATTATGATATTTCCTCTCTATATCTTTACACATTTCCATTATTCCATATTCCACATTTTGACAATTTAAATGTGGATTTCACGAATCCATTGCTATGAAAGGCTTGAAACGAAAATCTTCCCTGAGACCAAAAAATTGCCAAGTTATACTTAAATCATCGTTAAATATTTGATATTGAGCCGGGCTTTCTAAATGTGTAACTGACGAATGAACAAGGGAGGTTGTCTTTATATCTAGTTGCTCTTAAGATGCCCTATTAGCTACGCTTGATTTTCGGCATTGATCTCTATCTAAACTCTGAACAGCCATTTTCTCTATCCAAGTGCAAATGATATAAGTAGCAGAAAACCTATTTAACATATTATCGACAATTTTTTTATTTGTCAAAAATATTGAATGAAATTCCCTAAGAAAGAATTACAGGCTCGCGGAGTAGAACTATTTTATTGGTACTAAACTGAGATTTTTACGACCATCTATTAAGGAACTATCTGTAGCTATAGACCTCGTTTGTTGCATTAATAATTTCCCAAAAACAATTAACTGTGTTCACGTTCACCTTTGAAGTAACGAATAATATTGATACTCATATACAATTTTATTAATCAGTCATATTCCAATCCAATCTTCAATATTAGCTAACCATATTAGTTTAGAATATTTTGATCCCAATCGGCCATATGTATCAAAAGGCGATAATAATATACGCTAGACTATAGGTTAGTCATAATAAACCACACCATATTAATCATTATCGTCTATTCTGGTCTACAACTTGTAGTATGTTTCCCATAATGTCTCATTTATTATTAACTCTGTAAATTACACGATTAGTTTTGCATATGCATTGCAACAATTGAAATACAGGCCCCCAGCCAGAAAAAAATCAGGGGCACGACCACAACTATGTAAAAAATAATGAAACATTTTTGCGACTTTTTGCCTTTATAAGCAAAAATTTCCTCGTTCTCTTCGATTTCGGGGAGGGCCAGATGAGACCCCCTCTATTTAAATTGTTAAAGATACTTTTAACTCTATTATCACATTATATGGGATTATTCTAAAGGCAAGTGGCACATATAACATAAGTTAGGAGATTTTATAGCGGCACTTAAAGTGTATATCCAGTTTTAATTGACAAACTGAAAATAAATGTTGGCATATCTAATATCTATTGCTTTGTACTTTCAATTTTATCCTGTCATAAAGACTTTCTAAATAGGTACTCTCATTTACTGTCATTGTAAGTGAACATAGCAGTATCATAGTGTCAACTTCCGCAGTAAAAATTGTACTGTTTAGTATTTTAGCCTCTGAATTATCGTACTAGTACTAAGTATAAGTAATATTATATGGTACCCATAGGATATATAGTTTAATATAAAATATGATTGTGACCTTATGAGAATAGCTTATTAATATATAGGCACAATGATAACCTCCAGAACCCTATAAATATCTTCCATATTCCGTATTCCTTGCTTGATAAATATTACTTACTCTCCTCATAATTCCTTGCCTACCTTATGTACTTAAAATATATTACCCTTGCAGATAATTTATAAACTTAAAACCGATATTCCCCAAGTTATCAGAAAATCGCAAACCAAATCTGGTTATTTTAAGGATGGCGACATGTTGACTAACTTCTCTAATGAAATTTATCAATTTTATGCAAAATAAAATATTTAACTAATGATCTACTTCCAACTTCAACTGGATATAACGTGTAGCCCCAATATAGCATTTGCATTAACTAAATAGACATAATATATAATGTGAAAGTGTCTTTATAGCTGTATGTTATTGTAAGTGTCTTTGTATCAGTTATTATATTGCAATGTCCATGATGCCCAATGAAAGTACATACCACAACCAAATTGAAAAGCTAAACAATTTAATGCACCTGAAGTACTATTTAATGTCTCTATAAATTCTGGCTGAAAGAATAAAATCGTGGGAGCCCGACAAGAACAAGATAAAAATTTTCAATTCCAACGTGATAAGTACTTTCTTTTGGTCTAAATTGTAACATGATATATAAATTGTTATGATATATAATACAATGGTATAAATTAATCATGTAAACTATATAGTTAAGTAATACATCAATCCAGTAGATGCTAGATGTACTTAATCCATAATAATAATTAGCGGTTGTACACATCGATAAGTGGAACATCGATTTTTGTCTCATTTTAAGTACTTCTGTTTTTGATTGCTGTAAGTGTAAATGTAGTCGAGGAGGCTATAATGACTAAGAATTTGTTGTGCTTTATTATTTATTTCAGTTTGCAATAATCCTGGTTGGATTGAGTTTATATGGAGTGCGTAGTTTTAGTGGGTTGTTTTATTTCCAGCCTGCTTTTTGATTTTATTATTCAATAACAACCAACTTTGATTTTTTGACTGTTAATGTACTAGAATAATATCATGAATTAGATTAGATTCTAATCATTAAAGTAATTGTATGATTTTCTGGAAGTCTAGCATAGTACATAGACGCTCATCGTTATTAATATAGAATGTACTGTCAACGAACTTGTACTATTAATACTAAATAACTAGAGCATAGGCATGGAATTAAATAAATGTTGTTAATATTTTGTAATAATAATGTAGAAGTGGATGCAACGTCCTAAGCCAAGCCTAGACTTTTACCTGATTACTTCATACTTATTGATAAAGATTGTGACTAAACCTTCTACTTATCCCCTATATACCTGTAGGAACAACTAACCGAACTAACTCCAATTAATTTATGTATTCAGCCAGCCATGAACGTATTATGAAGAATATAAGTGCTTGTCAGGTGGTCGTACTCTAAAATGTAATTGAGATTTAATTAGCAGTGATACTTACCAAACCGTTATCTACTATTATAAGGTATAGGAGCTAGAAATGTATTTAAGCGTAGTACGAGAAAATGAATATTCTGTGTAATGTGAAAATTGTGAATACCTAAGCGAGTGAAATTCTTCTGCAATTAAGTACAAAACCTTTATATGGACTTCCAACGGTGCTATCAATCATTAAAATGACGTACTATGTATTACTTAATGTTATACCATTAATCATGGTTGCTTATTGTTTTCACTAATTTATTGTTAGTTTTACTCATGGTGTTTGAAAAGTTATTACTCAATGTAAGAAGTGAATAGAAAAATCTCAGTTGCTACTTGCTAGCTACTGCGTGGCAAATCAAGTTGTAGCAAATAAAGTATATTATTAAACCGATATGATATAATAT
Organism: Tomocerus maximus; assembly: GCA_019776445.1. Classification (NCBI taxonomy): domain Eukaryota; kingdom Metazoa; phylum Arthropoda; class Collembola; order Entomobryomorpha; family Tomoceridae; genus Tomocerus; species Tomocerus maximus. Next base: position 228 of record JABASH010003457.1, on the reverse strand, counting down.
CCTCATTTCCTCATTTTATTCGCAATATATTCCACAAACCCCATACCCAACCAACATAAAAAGGTATCATGATAATATTTTTAAGAATTGCCATTATTAGTCCATCGCACCCCCACCCACCATCATCTTAAGGCTTTGGTGCATACGTTTTGGAAATCTCAGATGACTATCAAAATACATTACTACCATTTTCTGCATTTGTTTCAAAATCTCCAAAAGTTCTGATAC
>JABASH010003456.1:0-16443 GCA_019776445.1 Tomocerus maximus | reverse complement strand
ATCTTATTGCTATTATCTACTTTATCTTAAAAAAAATTCTTGCGTAATCATTATTACTACAATGAGTAGAATACCCACCTACGTTCAGTGTTTACCACCTACATGTATAATGTAAACAATTATTAACCTTCATTTAATATCACTACAGATATTACTAAATCCATATTCAAATGCAATGGATAGAACAATGAACACAAGTTAAACAATTCATATACAATTGATTCCTTAAACAAATGACCCAGAATTAACATAAAAGAGGAATTTATACAACATTATTTCACTACCTCGTAAGAACAAGGATCCTGAGGTCAACATTTGACCTACTTAATTTACAATTGTATGTTACTAATTAGTTTTAATCTTGTTAATCACTAAATAATTGTTTACATTTTAACTGTGATAAGCTAATGTATCCTACAAGTCGTGCATCATAATTTATCTAGTTACCTTTCGATGGGTGGGCAAGGGGTGGGTACTTATAATTACAATATTCTAAAATTCTAAATAATTCCTGAGGTTTCAAAGGACGAATCTTACCTTATAAATCCTTCTATACGTAATGAATAGATATTAACTAAAGTACTAATAAATACAAAAATTGTCGCGTTTCTTTCTTTTACGTACAGTATTTGGGTTTTATATCGTCACATTAAGTGATTTTCATCATCAGCTTACTTTAACTAAAAAGTAATTCAGGGGACTTAGGGACAAATACATAATTTACATTAAACTAAGGAATAAAACAGAATACGTCTGCTATACCACTGGTACATAATATGTCAGTGTTAATTATATATCTATCACGAATATTAGGAGTGTAGTTTTACATTACCTACCTAATTATAATTATCCAAAAAAACAGTAAATTGTAATAAGGCAATGAAAGTTAACTAAAGTTTCCAGACCAATTCCTTTACTTTTGCCCTACTAACGCGAGTGAACTTCTTTACTCTTTCATTACCTTACAGTTTCATACGGAACATATCTGTGATGAGAATCACGTATTCATTCTCAACTAGACATTTCAATTGCTGTTTCATCTCTTGTAATTGTACTGTGGTGTAACTGATTTAACTATGATGTACTTTAGTCAATATTGGTCACATTTGCAGAACCATTATTTATACTCAATGAGAAGACATTTCTTAACATTCTTAACCTTTTCTATGCATATTTACTTAAATAACAACTAAAACTTTAAACACTTATTGAAAGTGACAACTAATTATTATGAGATTCGTATCATGGATAACCATTTATAAATTACAATTCAATTTTTCGTGCTAGTATGTACAATTAAATAACGTACACGTTCCTTCCTTTCGCTCATTCATCCAATTTTGATAGATGATTAAACTGATAAATACAAAATACAATCATAAGTCCTACACTTAACATATTTTACGAGTCATCGTTACGTGACAGAAGGTTTTAAACAATTTGACACACTCGAATTCAATTAAAATGTATTTAGCCTAACAATTTAACAATACAACACTGGGGTTTGCTCCCATGTAGATAGAGGCACAATTGCTCAACAACAATATCTGACATGACGCTCCAAAAGTTACCAAAGAAGTGCCAATGTGGTAACAATACACAATTTCAGTAGTTTACGTATTAACAAATCATTTCAAGATTTTTCTATAATTTAACAATTGAAATGTGAAGTTTGAAGATCTTGTCTAATCCCACTAATCAGTTATTCAAACTACAGTAATACAGTTAAATTACCATCTATGTATATTATGCTGTTGAGTAACTAATATTTATGGAGCCTAGACTCTATAATGACAATGAGACAAAATACCAATAATACAGCATACAGCTTAGCATAAGTAAATCATTGTACAACATTTGTCCTACAATTCATTCCACCACATTAGCTATCATCTAATTACGTTTAAACTCTACTGATGAGTAAGACAAAAAATACGACGCAGTCAAACTCATTTTAATGACATTGAATTGTTGAGCAACTGGTTATTGGAAGGACTTTACTCACATATTTAGAATCAAGGAGAGTAGTGTGCGATATTTCATTACTATTATTTTCAATTTTTGCTTTAAAATCAAAAAATGGACAAAATAATCTGCTATTTCAATTCATATGGGCATCAATACTCAATTACTCATTATACCCTAGACGGATGAAATGCGAAACTGGCAGGCTTACATATAAAAACTTTTTGAAAGATTTAGGACGAAATTACTTGGGCAGCAATATTTCAATTTAAAGGTACCATAACCCAATTTAAATTATTTTGCTTCGCTAAATTTTGGTAAAAAATTTGCGAATCGAATTTTCTGACTTCCTTGCTACGATATTCTGAGCTGAAAGGACGATTTTCTTGATTACAAATGATAGGGGACAACTTGAAATGATTTCTTTCCACACAGTTATAACAATCAGTTGACGAAATGTCAGGAAGATTAGTTAGTTCTTTATTTTGGCGAAAATTCTGAGCTGTATGATTGAGATGTGACAGGTTGTGATCGTTCACGTAACTACTTGGTAAAAATATGTCCACGCATTTCGGTGGTTCCTTCAAACAATTTTTCTGATTTAACATAAATTTTGGCGAATCTATTTGACAATTTGTATGTAAATATGGTTGATGTTGATTCAATTGACACAGGTTCTTCTTGGTATCCTTCGTGCTGGAAATTACAGGTGCGCCCAATATTGGGTTACCATTTTGGCGATTCTTTGGCTCTACTATACATGCTGCAGGAGTCAGCAAACGAGCTTTGTGCCCATTATCATAATGTTTACAATTATTAAGACGGTTTCTTACATTTTTGCAGTAAACTGAGTTACATGAACCGTCTTCCTCATTATTATTAGTATTAAACCGTGGCGAAAATGTGTCCAATAGACTGGGTGGATATTTACTATTACTTAAAACACCTAATAATTCGTCAGTACCTAAATTGCACGAGCATCATTTATTGTTTGCTGAAAGAGCGGATGTTATTTGAGCCCAGAGATCCTTTTTGCAGGCCTTTGATCTGAAATATGAGCAACAAAATATTGTCAAAAGGAATATTTTAAATCTAAAACATTAGAGTATCAAATCAAAATTATAAACACACTAAAATTTAGTTATTACCTTCGTAAATTTTGCAACCATTCCTTGAACTGACTAACGCCATCCGGAGTTAGATGGAATGCTTGTTTTGCAGTGCAAACTATACTTACAAAATCTTCGTAATCCGAAACAGTTATATGATAAAGTTTTTGATGTAAACACTGAAAGTACATTTGTTGACACTTTTGTACAAGAGGAGCAAGTGGTGACCGAGGATTCTGGTACACCCACGCTAGGTTATTCCTTGTGGAAATAAGTGCTGCATCTAAAATGATTTCATGCAGCACAAATGGGTTGGCTATAGATGAAACGGCACATATACAAAACTGCTGCAAATACTGAGCCCCCAATTTCCGGGCGATAGAGAGAAGCCACTTGACATCTTCTCCATAGGGTGGATTTCTTGCAAATTTTGCTTGCGGACGGTCATCGTGCACACGACGAGCAAGGGTTTCCAGGGCCAACATTCCTACTCGATACGCTGCCAGCAAATACTTTACCTTAATTGCTGACTGACCATTCGAACTTTGTTGGTGCTGATTTCCAACATTGACAGAGTCACGCCCACCCTGAAAAAAGTGCTGTAATGTAATCCAATATAATTCATCAGTTATTACGAAATATCACACTTTAGATTGTCACCAGCTGTGAAACAATCACTTATATAATTAAAAGACCATTTCAATGCATTGGATTGAATTGTGTCCATAATATGAATGATGATATCAAACATACTATATAACAGTTATACATAGAGATAGAGTTAAGGATTGTAAAGCATTATAGTTTAATTGTGTTGTGTTTATATTAGACATACATGTGGGAAGAATGCTGGCCTTACTTGTGAGGCAGTTGATGTAGATGGTCCATCAGAAAAGGGCATTCCTGGCATTCCATTAGGGTGATTTGACATTGACTGTGGGCCCATTTGACCACCTTGGATAAATCCACCATTGTGATTTACCATCGGATTTCCACAATTCACCTAAGAAAATATAAAACAAATTATTCACTCCATACATCAATCATGTTATAAGAATATCCCATATTTTGTCAACACCCTTGTTAAATTTGTTATCTGATACATACGAGAACTACCTGAGGTTGTCCCGGTGCTCTGACGTTCATGTTACCATGTGTCATTCCATGGCCATTACCACCATTCATAATTTGTCCATTTGGAGCAACTCCTTGAGGCTGACCCTGCTGCTGAGAAATCGATGGCTGTCCACTAGGTCCTTGTTGAACCGACTGTTGACCAGGCGCACCATTTGTAATGGCAACTAAATGACCCCCATTATTCATATGTTGGTGGTGTTGAGTCATGTGCTGGACATGTCCATTCATGCTGACATTCATTCCCATATTTACATGTCCAGAGGCTGCAGCGACGACGGCAGCAACATGAGATGAACTACTTTGACTAACTCCAGGATTGTGATGATTTCCAGCCATATTAGGATTATTCATGATATTCATATGGGAATGTGCGACGGGAAAAAACTGAGTCGGTCCTTGTCTAATGTGTCCGGAAGGACCAGCGGTTGTAATGGGGACAGCAGTAGGATAATACTGCAACGCCGGACCGGCAGACACCATATGATTGTGATGTTGATGCGGATGTTGATGGGCTTGGTGCTGACTGTGAGAAAGTTGTTGATGCATTGATGGAGTAACATATGTTGGCTGTTGCTGTTGGCTTCCTTGTGGTGGGGGTTGTTGGTTGTAGTAGGCAGCTGTAGTAGTGGCCACTCCAGGATTGCTAGATGTACTTGCCTGAAAATAACAGAGATATAGGTTTAATCCCATTGAACCATTTACTTGACAGTAATCTACTTAATCTACTTGACAGTATTGATCGCACTTGTAATTTTACCTGATATATGACGGTCTGTCCATATACAAAGTTTCCAGGGTTGAAAGTTGCTGGAATAAAGGGAACTTGGTAAGGTGATGTAGCATACGGAATTGTGGCTAACGGCACTTGGGGACTTGTCATTGGATAGACTGTCCCATGCTGATGAGGAAGTTGAGATGGTGGCGGTGGCATCTGAACCATTTCCATAGGACTTTGAACTGTAGGAGGTCCAGAGGATCCTCCAGACGGAGGTGGCGGCGGAGGATTAATGGGCGGTAGTCCAGTTTGAGAAGAAACAGCCATGTTTTGGTGGTTATGACCGTGATTGTTAGGATTCATTGGGTCTAATGCAGAGTCCAATGATAGAAGGGACTCGTGATGACTCAATTCTTCACTCAGAATGTCAACATCCAATGGCAAGTGCTGGAAAGTTATATAAAGTTTACAATTAGTTAGTGCACATACTTGTCAAACGACAAATACCCTAATCCCTAATAATAATATTTTTACAGTTAAATCAATAATCAACAATGTTTATAGATGTCTCACCTTTTGATAAAGAGAATACCACTGCCGTGCAACATCAAACAAAACTTCTGGATAGACACCTCCTCCTTTTGCAGCAGACTCTACAGTCAAGCATGCCTTCTCCAACATTCCGTCGCTTTGTTCCTTACACTACAAACCATATTATGTTTAATCTACTTCAGGTTTATCTACATAAATATAAATAGAATTGAAAGAAATATAAAAATTATGCTTTACCTGTAGAATTGCCCGATGAATTTCATTCGGATTTAATGCATGGGCATATGGTAGGCATGAGAGGGCCAGCTCGGCTGCTGCCCGTACCATGTTGGCATCACCTCTCGATGCCCGATCTGCAATTGTGACGGCTTCAGGAGGAGTTAAATGGGAGTCCCAAGTATCAATTAAAAATGCGATAGCTGGAGCTCCAATTTCCATTGCTTGCCCTGTAATCATATGAATCAAAATTCATATTAAAGAAATTGATCCAGGCATCATTACAAATATAAATGGTAGTAAATAATTCTTCTAACCAGTTATCCATGACACGTGGCTTGAATAAGTTCTACTTAACCAATTAGGGCTAACAGCATTATGGAGTCCGAGAGCATAGAGCCCGATGTGGAAAGCACACATGTGCAAGGCCCTGTGGGGTCCTCTTGGGTTCTGTCCGTTACTTGGCTGTGTAAACAAACTCTGATTGCTAGATCCTCCAGCTTTCGACAGAACATTTTTTGCCAGTTCAAACATGAAATGAGCTCCGGCTTCCGAAGGCTGATTAGGTAGCACAGGGTACGCTCTTTTTCCCTTGAATCTTCCCGATTCTTTTCCTGACCTACCCTGAGAAACTGCATTTGTCGCAGTTTGTGTTGTTTGGTTTTGTCCGGGTGGCCCTGCAGCGTTGGTATTAGTACCTCCGTTCAAAGCTGGGGGCGATGTCGGAGTAGATCCGATGGTGCTCGAAACGGGAGCATTTTCTGGCAGTTCAGCATTATTAGATGTTGCAGTTTGTGGAGGCCCATTAACATTCAACGTGGGATTATTTCGATTTCCAGGGACCATTGATGGAACTATTGCTAAGTTGGATGGAGTAGATTGAACTGAATTCGAGAGTGTCTCGTTGACATCCAATGGCAGTGGATTTGTAGCATTTGCGGCATCCAGGACGCCTTTTCCAGGACCAGCGTTAGCAGTTGACGAACTAAGTGAACTGGAACTGCTACTATTACTAGCACTGTTATTATTGTTTAATGGAGGAATCAGAGACGATAAAGTTGAAGGAGAAGACGAATTTGAAGAAGGTTCACGAGGACTGGTCGAAATAACGTCGTCGTTCTTTAAATTCGATCCGAGTAAAGTAGTCGTCGGAGGATTATTTGAATAATAGGCAGCAGGGAGCGGAGCTTTATACAATTGATGGATTTCTCGATCTAAGAGCTTGTCCATGACTTTAGCTAACTTTTCCGATTCATCTTTATAATGGAGTAACATGGACAAAGCCAAATCTCCCCTTTGTCTCCTAGTTCCCTCACACAACAAAGGATGTTCCGCTTCCGATACATTTGCTTTGAGACCCAGCGCAGAAACAGCGGCTTCGAATCCGAGACTTTCGTCGGTGGGCAAATGGTAAACACTCGACTGAAGGGAGCACCGTCCTTCCCTATTAGTTGGCATGACCAGAGCATCAAAAATGAAATTGGCCAAAACCAATGGGAGGAGAGCCTCACCCCTAGACTTGAAAGTTCCATCTCGAAGACTTTCTGCTTTGTGCCGAATCATATCCAGCTCCCTTTGACCAATTGGAATTCGCTTCAAAAGCTGTGATAATTCCTGTTCTTGGTTTGCTAATTTGACTTCTAAGGGCTTCGTAGACGCTGGAGGTCTTGTCAATTCCAATCCGAACATACCCACTTGAAACGCAAGGTAATAAAAATCAGAGTTCTCTGCCAAAACAGTGCATAGAAATCCACATTTGGCTAAAGTAGCCGAAGCCAAGCAAGAAACTTGATGAGACACAGGATTTATCTTCTTCCTCTTTCCTTTCCCAGCAGTTACTGGAGGTAAATCTATTGTCAAATCAGGAGGGTTGGCTAAAAGCTCCCCAGCGAGTTTCACGCCTAGTTTACACGCTTCTTTGCTGTGTCCATGAGCATGAAGCCCTTCAGCACGAGCAAATAGGATGTCCCAATGGTCTTCTATTCTTTTCAAGTTTGCGAACACATTGAGTCCCATGGGATCCTTCTTTTGACTCCCACCGTCTTCATTCCCTTCTGTTTTCCTGCAAGAACCTACTGGCGCCTTTGGATCGTAATAATACAGTTGATATTCGTCTCCACTTTGCTGAGAATCAGACGAATCGAATTTGGGAGTGATGTCAGGAACTAAATTAACGCTGGAAAGCCTGGCAGAGACTGAAGAATCTGAATCAGCATCAAGATCTGCTTCACCTTCGAGCTCATCGCTGGTTGTTGTATTGTTGAGGCTCGGAGGAGCTAGAGGAAGTTTAGGGGTAGGATCAGTTTCTACGCCTTCGTCTTTCAGCTCTTCACTTTCATTTTCTACATCAACTTCCACTTCGTTGTCATTTTCGCAAAATCCTTCGGAACTGACGCTGCTGCGATTTCCATCTCTTTCTTGACGAGGCAATGGAACATCCGGTGGAATTGGGCGTCCCCTACTTGACGAACTGGAAGTACCAGCTGATGGACCGGCCACTTCTTCATCGAATGAACTCTGATCTAAAGATGCTTCCCGGCTGGCTTTGATTTTCAATCCCGAGGCGCTCATGCAAGGAACCGACATGTCGTCAGCCAAGTCCCGCATCTGTTTACGGTTCTTGCTTGCTTTTCCTGAGGTTTTCCCGAGAGGAGGACAGTTCCCTGAAGTAGTAGGTCCTGGATTAGCGCCTGACGGTCCAGCAGCAGTGGATGTAGATGGAAATGGCTTCGAAACAGAGTCACCATTTGAACCACTATTTCTCTCCGCTCCAAAATCCACGCTCCGAGGGCGCTTAGAGATCAATGGTACACTGGAGATCGTCGCAGATGAATGCAACAAATGATGTTCACCCGCTGGATTATTAAGAATGGCATGAGATGAATGAATCATGCCAGTGTCCCCAGAGCGAGAATGTCCATCAGAATGTCGGAAACACATAAATGGACAAAGGTAAACTTGACTGGCTTCTGAATACGTCACACCTACAATTGGGTAGTTATCCCAGTTCAAGTAGCAAGCTTCAATCGCAGGACGAAAACCAGGAAACACTTCTACGTCGTTTTTGAAACTGTTCGCATGCTTTGACCCAACTGAAGCATTTCGAGACTTGGAAACCTTCTCAATTATCTTCAAGTGCCATTCCTGCAATGTAAATGATTTTTAAATTAGTACAATGAAGAAATTATTCTTCATGGTAAGTTAATCATATAAATACTTCCAAACACACCTTGAACTGGTTATGAAGGGTACACCGTTCTTCAGGAGATAAGCCTGGATTAAGAGCCGCCAGACGCCACAGAAATACAATTTCATCACATAATGACGAACCTGCATGTTGGCAAGCATGAGCGTTAGAATTAACACTATGATGTTTTCCTCCATGACCGGAATTTCCATTGTGAAGAGCTACTTTAGTATTGAACCACCAGACAAGTATCTGAAAGAAATTAACAGCAATAATTATAAAATAATCGTGTATCAATTATTTATTTTTTAAAAAGCAATCTGACGATATGAATTAAAAAGTAACAGGATCTAAATCCGCCTGTTGAACTGCATCTTTTTACAGATCATTGACCATGACCAATCTAGCAATCTAAAATGTTTTCAACACCATACATACACCATACGCATACACCTTAAATTAAAAACTTTAAGTGCTAATAATTACCTGGTCGCAGTTTAAACATTCCTCTGTTATAACTTCCAGAAGAGGAACAGCATTTCTGTCCTCCCTACGAAACATTTCCCTTACAATGGATAAAAGATTCCACATTCCTTCCGGTTCCCTTCCTCGTAAAGGTCTTAACAAACTGCTCCATTCTGCAGAAGCTGGTGGCGCAGCGCTACTTAAATAATTAACATCACTAAAAACTATCGGAGCAGGGACACAGAATTTTATGAGAATTTTATGGATATTTCCATGTAAAGTTCGTTCATCCAAAAACCACGTAGTTTGTTCATTGGCAGACGCTCCTGCAGTTGGATCTGGAGCACCTCGTAGCTAAAAATAACAAACATTACAATATTTAGTCATTATTTTGAATAAACTGGCATTTTGTCATTCGCTTAAAAAACTCATTTTGTCTTTCGTTTAAAAAGTCTGATTTTGTCATTCGTTTAAACAAGCTGATTTTGTCATTCGTTTAAAAAAGCTGATTTTGTCATTCACAGAGGATTGACTTACAGTATTAATTGCTGAGCGCTGGGACGATAACAGTTCATCAAGAAGTCGCTGTGCTGTAGGTAGAATTTGTTGAGGCAATTCGCTGATGAGATATTGAGCAAACTTCTGTAGTTGGTCTCTATGCAGTCTAGACAGTGACTCACTGACAGGAGCTCGGAGCATTACATCCTTAGACTGTTCCAGGTAAAATATTAGAATTATTTACTGCATTATAAATCATAACCTGTTACGACATACGTGATATGTAACCACTGAACTGTCTTAACTTAGCACAGTGAAATTGTAAGGTACCTGAAAGATTCTATGAAGACAAACAGCAACAACGTGACCGCACCAGTTGGTGCTTGCATTGCATGTACACGTACAGGATGTAACCCTTCTTCTGTCAAATGTAACAGCTACTTTGTGAGCTTCTCGCATATTAGGCTTTACCGTAGCGCTTAGATGAAATCCTGAAACGAATAATTAAAATGACTAAGCAAACGGAACAAAGAACAAAAAACAGAAGATATTTACTTATATATCCTACCTATTTGCAAGATGTCACTGACACTGTCATTTCTGAAAAGCCTCTCTCCCTTTTGAAACTCTTCAGCGGAACCATTTGCTAAACAAGAGTACAGCCTGATATCCTCTTCATGCTCCGGAAAACTCCAAAATGCAATTCTCAGTTGAAGTTGTTCTGGCACAGGAGGGTAGAATCTCTCCACCATCTCGAATGGTATATAAGAAGCCACACATTTTGCAGATAATTCTACTAAATTCAGGTGTGTTGGAGTTTCAGACAACTTCTTTACCGATGATACCACCACAGGAACCGAAGGTCCAGCCAAACAGCCATTTTGAACCAATGGCCCGACCGAAGCTGCGGTAGTGCTTACCACATTCACAGGTCCGGGATTTGGATTGTTGGTAAAATTGGACTTCTTCCATCCTCGCCAATTGTTACAGAGGCTTTCTGGTTCTGATATCCAAGAACATAGAGAATCTTCTTCGAATCGATCTGAATCTTCGAAAGAAAACCTGTCGCTATCTACCAACTCCCAATCCCGCATTGCCCTCTCCAGAGCGGCGAATTGGTCTCGTAGTCTTACTTGCCCAGCCAGGTTGACGATTTGTCGTGAACCACGTTGCGAACGTGGTTGCTCTATCGCCTCCTCGCTGAGAATTAGTCTACTAAACAAAACAAAAAATAGAGGTATTATAAACAAATATTAGAGGCTTCAGTTCAGAAAATATCATTGCATGCTTCCGACAAAACCAAGTAAACATTGAACCTTGATAAGAAATAATCTTACCTAAAACTTTATTTATATAAGTATCTGCCTTGGTAAACAGTTCATTGTTTTAAATCAATTATTTAACAATGTACTGAGAATTCATATTCCAGAACTTCGACTTTACAGCAACTGAAAAACATGTAATGCACATAAAATGAAAATTGCTGATCCTTTCATCAACAATTCCAAAGATAATCATAAAAATCTTTTTAAAGGATTTACGTTTTTTGTTTTAGAAGAACAATGATAACAGCTTGTTACCAAATCGTTAAGGTATTTGCCAAAGTTCCTTTGAGAATTTTTCAACTCTAAAATTTCACACACTAACAATAGAAAGTTTCCAATTACACTGACCAGTCATCTTGACCTAAGTGAGCATCAGATACACACACGCACACAGAATACACTTGATAATCCCTCCACTCAAAACATCAGATGAAAGCAAAGAGAATCATAGGTGAGTAGTAGTCTTCAAATATATTGGAAATAAGTAAAGAAACTAAAGACTACGATGGTCAAAATTGCGGTAGTAGTTGCAGCAGCATTTTTTCCTTTATTCAGCAAAGATAACTTGGTATCTTAGATGCTGAATATTTGTTTGTCTCAAAAGTAGGACAAATCTTGTACACAGTATAATGTTCTTAAATTTTTATAACGACTACATGAAGCCCTATACTAAAAAATTCTTCTTCCTTGTACAATAAATTCGATCGGACAGGCGAAGAGAAACAATTCCAACAAGATTGCACAAAACAATCAGTATCGGTACAACGAAGTAAATAGCGAAATAAAAAGTTAATGGTGAATGTACCAATATTTTTACGAGGACAGAAGCACAACAACGCTGAATCTGATTAACTGATTGCTAGAAGATTTGGTATTTCAATTGTTCAGTCCATATCATTCCTAAATTCCAATTTCAGGGGCAGTTGTTGGTGTCGATCTACAATATCGGTCGATAAGCGGTTTCGCAGAATTATGCAGGTTTCGAAAACGCAATAGTATTTTGCAGTGCTTTCAGAGATGAGGAGTTTGGATGGATGGCTGGATGGACCACTTAAATGGAAATAATCTTCTCCTTTCTCAGTAGCTCTTTTTAAAAACAATAAAATTTGGACTTCAAATAGGGCTGTGTAGTGTAGGGCACAGAAATAACTTAACGGCCGTGCTGAGTGTTACGAGCTATGAAGGAAGCAGAGACGATTGAAGATCACGAATAACCTACATAAAAAAGACAAAAAGCTCATAAAATATTGTAAAATATTATTAGATATTAAACACAATGATCAGTGGAATGAGAAAATTAACCATGAATGCCCATTAATCATGGGAGTAAGTAAATAGGTACGATAATATGTCAGTTCTACATTAATTATATAATAGATCTGTGAAGAAAAGGGAGAAACTTTGTAAATGTTGTTAAATAATTCCAGCAGCACAATGTATTGTAATTAAACTATCTGCACTAAATAAAAAGTTGGTAACTTTCTTGATATACTTTCTTAAGAGACTTTACACAATGCTTTCTCTTTTCTTACGCTAACTCCATATAAAAATTTCACCGACCTTTCGCCAAGACTTTCACCAGAATTTTAATCAACGCGAATAAAATTTTGGTGAGGTAAAATTTGGGTAACTTTTCATAAGGAGTTAGTATAAGAAAAGAGAAAGTACCAAACCAAGCCACTTTTTTGACTCTTGACACACTAATTTCTTTCATTTATAAAATGATACTGGGTAGTCCGAATAAGAAAGTTGTCCTGTGAAGGATGCAACAAAAAAGATGTTATGTAAAAAATGCCTATATCTATTTAATTTAAAAGATTTGATTAGCACTTTTGCCTTCTATGCACGGGTGTAAGACGACGACGTGGATTCACTTAAAATATCTAGTTTGAAAAATATTTTTAGTCCCTGTCCCTACCCTAAATACTAAATAATACCCAAAATATTAAGTACTTATAAACAATTATATATTACTTATCCTCAGTGGCAAAAGGTTATATGTGTGTGATGTAGCAGATACACTTTGATTTTTGAAAATTATATCACCGAGGTCTAACAACAGAAGAGCAGAAAGAAAGAAAGGTATATAAAGTATCAGGTTCCAGACAAAGACTTATTTACAAACCTAGACCTAAACAGAAATAAACTAACATTACGTCAATACTATGACATAGGAATAGGAAACTCTTTGGAAACTAAATTGGGCTTTAGAACTAGAACTAGTTTTAGCCACAGCGTAGGAAAAAGGAAACGAAGTCAATTACCTAATTTTTTCAGCGATCTCTTACAAGTCATAGTCATACATAGCATAAATATGAGTATTTAGTATTTTACTTTCATAAATACACTATGACTATTTTGACTATAGCCATCTATAATACTGGCCCTTCGCAGTTGGCATTGGTGTGAGTCTGATTCTTATATAGAAATGCAAAACATGATAATACTTTAAATAACTTTTACAGTTGCATGAAAAAAAATTGACATGCAAATAATATGCAAAAATGGATTAATTGCTTCCACTTTCCTGCACATGTTCATTTTTGATTCTAAGATTCTAAATACTACTACTATTACATTATGTAAAATAAAAGTACATACGCTAAATTGAAAAATGAGTTTAATCTTAATTGTGGCGAGTTATCTAATTTCCAAAAATTAAATTCACTTTTGTGTTCTTTGTTATATAATATGGATTTAGTGATAAGTTTCGCTTTGGTAAGCTATTGTAACGACACCACATAGACTATTAAGTATACATTACACACATTTAGCTAACTGTAGCCAGTCTCAAATCATTTATTAGATGTTTGGGATGAATAAACCCAATGTCATAATAATAAACAATAGTAAAAGTAGTAGGTAGCTAAACCTCCTGTGATTCATTCACATAATAATAATAATATTATAGCCATTGGCTGAAGTTGGAAATGTTGGAATGAAAGTTCATCAGCTACTATCTATTCTATAGCTTTGTTAGGTAACACTTTTGGTGTAATTGGTGAGTAACACCATCAATAGTTGTATGTATGTGTATGGAATGGATGTATGTACTTAGATAGATAAAAAGTGATATCTATCAAATTTTTAACCTGAGCTTTGTAGTTCAGTCAGAAAAGAGCCCCTTTCAGGAGAAATGTGATGTTGCTGTTTGTGTTGACAGGAATGGGGGAGGCAGGAAACCAAAAATGGTTATATTGAATGTTTTAAAAGTTAAAATGTAAACCAAACTTTAGTGAAATGTCCAAATCCAAATGTCCAGCCCTGTCCCTCAACCTCAACTGACTGTCGAACTCGAAGAAAGGAAACCCTTCAGCCACCATTTTCCACCTACTAAAACCTGTAGTAGGTATGTACGTGCCTACTACCTATTAGTGTAATAATACTATATATTACTTTTATTTATATAGATAAATATATATGTATGTATGTATGTATATGGAATATCACGTCCATAAATGTATCTATGTATGTGTACGAAGGTATTGTAAAAGTACTTTAAATATGAAGTTTTATGCTTTGTGTACCAAGTACCATCGTCGTCCGTCTATGTATCCATATCCCGTTTATACACTATCCGTGTCTATTATCGGATTATGTATATTATAATATGCATGTATATGTATGTCTCTTAGTAGCTTGCTGCCAGTCCGTCCATGTCCATTAGTGCTATCCTTATTATGTATTGCATATCAGCTGTACTCTGTCTGTAGTATAAATAGACCCTTAATATATAGAGCTCTTGTGTGTTTGTTTGCGTTAAACGTGTATAGAGTATTATGTTTGTGATGATGTACTATTGTTCAATGTACTCTACACTGTACCCTTCTTCTGTACTCTTTGAGACTGTACACATTTTAATATTATTACACTCCTATCAGGATTAAGTGTTTTTCGTGTCATATATCGCCAAAGATATTGTACTAAACATTTATTAAAAAATGGTTGAAATAGTGACATAACGTTGAATTCCTGATTTCTGTACAGACTATTTAATTAGGGATGATTTCCTCCAAAACACAAAATATTTCAAATATGTTTTCAATATTCAGAAATTTCATTACTACATAAATTTCCATTAAAAACTTTTTACTTGTTTCTTGAATATTAATATGAGTACCCCGCTAATATGAGTCCCCCGCTATTATACACTTTATACGGTTACATGGATCGACTCTTACGAGGGAATTACTCCTAAAAGACTTTACTACTAAAGGACTCCTAAAAGACTTTACTACTAAAGAACTCCTAAAGGACTCCTAATGCCAACTAATACTACGTGCAGTGCAGCTTTTTCAAACAATATCAGCTTAAGATTGAATATTATTCACTAATATTAAAGATATTGAAAATTAAATTATCAATCGAAGAGTCACTCATAGAGTTGTTGTTCAATAGAAGTCTCTAAAATAATTAAAACCGATTTAGTTAATATATATATTGCATGGGGGAAGGATGTACTTTTAGGAGTCCTTTAGAAGTAAAGTCTTTTAGGGATAATTCCCTCGTATGCGTAGAAGTCAATCCCGGACAGCCTCTATACAAGGTCGACCGGATGTATGTACAATGGAACTGTACTCTTAACACGACCTATTAAATGTAACCTTAATTATAATCAAGTAATCGAAGTAGCTGTTAAGGGTACACAACCAAATCATACGAGATGCCCTTTCGTAGCGCGGGATTGCCCACATTACTTACTTTTTTTCATGGGTAAGCGCTACTCTTGTGTAACTGGCTCGTATAGTACACATTACAAGACTGTGTAATATGCTGCCGCTGCGCTCGCTGCCGAGGTGAGAGCGTGCTGGTTTGCTTATGGAACTTGGAAAGAATTCTGGGCCCAACCAACTAGATTCTGTTCATGCGAATTATCACTAACTTTTCTTATTCCAATTTGGGTTATTGACCCACTCGTCATAAATGTCAATAATGATTTTAGATAAACCAAAATAAATACCCCCGCCATTGAAATAGTTAAGCAGTCAATCAAGTCTTTGCATACATTACATCGAGGAACTTCTATTGTTCTCTGCCACGGAAGGTATTGTTTCCCCTAAACAATGGGAGAAAAGTTATCTGAATAGAGTAATACCATTAATACACACACACAGAGTAGCGGCGGCAGAGCATTGTCAGTGTCGCCAGGCTCTGTTCTGTCATGCTTTATTAAATTGATATAAATAGAGGAGTCTCTGAATGTCCCTCACGAAATTTTTACGCCCGAAGGCGCACACGTAAGCAGCCGACAGCTGGTACAAATGAGTGAAGTGT
>JABASH010003455.1:0-16443 GCA_019776445.1 Tomocerus maximus | reverse complement strand
GTGGTGGTCTAACAGGGTGGTAGTCTGCCGGGTGGTTGTCTAGCGGAGTGGTTTTCGAATAGGGGGGGTTTTCTAACTCGGGTGGTGGTGGGATGTATTCCATGCATTTACCCCCAAATGGTGAACTATAGTATGAAAATAATTTCATATCTGTAATTCATAGAGAACAAATGATTATTGATCCCCGCAAAGAGAGTTAACATCCTCTTAAAGGTACCATAATTCCTTTAGAGACAACAGAGTAAGTTCATCATTCTAACAGGGGCGAAATCATCTTAGAAAGAGTCAAAATATTTTTAAAGACAACATGGAAAGAGTGTAAGGCCCCAGAGGGACGACATACACTTAAAAAGAGTCAAAGAATCCTTTCAGGCAACATTCCCCTTAGAAAGTTTTAAAACTGTGGACTGGTTTTATATCTTCTGAACATAAGATGACAGTCATAATACGGGCGCCACAGTCTCATAGGATAAATTACCTAGCGGACGTCGGGTGTTCCGTCTTTTTTGTCAAGGGCTAAATTATTAAAATGTTCTACCATTCCAATCTGAGTTACCAGGTCCTACGTATAACTTCTTCAATTAGCAGTTTTATGTACGTGCGCTGTACTTTTGTATTTTGGCTTCACGTACTTAGTCGACTACATACATCTGTATGTATGCCTGTTATCTTTACTCATTGCTTTATGTCTATCATCTATGTGTAAGAGAGAATAGTTGGATGGGTCGGTAAAAGAAGTGAAGAGAATCTTAAGATGATGTGCTGGAGTCACGTGCTTGTCGACTGAAGAATCAGTCAAATTAAGGTTATGAAATGGACAGCAAAGGCTAGGAGGGCATTTGCTTTACACAAACAACTTGGTAGGACTCTATCATTAATCTTTCTTCACAGTAACCGGGCTCGTGGAACACAGCTTAGTTTTTTTTTCTTTTTTGCTACTATGCATCTATATACATTGTGTACATGTATTTATAAGTATAGCTACTATCCGACATAGCTTATATTATCCGTAAAAGTAAAAGCACCACTTTATTTAATTTATTTGCACTTCTTCCATTGTATCGGACGAGAGGTGTAAGTGTAAAAGTCTATACTATTTTCTAAATTGTTTTCTATGCACACTATTTAGTTATTTCGGACATTTCAACATTCAGCTGGCCTTACCAATACAAATGAATTGCATGCATCCCACAAGCTTTCTTGTACAGCAACAACCTTGGTAGTAAAGGTGTCTGTTCTCTTAGTAGCTTAATTTATAATGTATAGTAGACAAGATGTGGTTGCACATAAGTTGATAAGGTCATTCATACTTGTTTGTGTAGTAGAGAGAAAAATACTTTGCCATGAAAGTCTCCTCACTGTGGAAAATTCCTGGCGTAGGCTACTCTACACAAGAACAAATTAATTCTACTGCCACCACCATCAAACCCCAGTGACAATTGACCCCTGAAGACAACTTGTTACTGATTGACTAAAGTGTTTCCTCTGACATGATCAGTTGCAATCTTTTAAAATGCTAAAACTCATTAAATCCTTAGGTACCCCATTTTCCTCGCTTCAAATACGTTTGTAAATCTAGCCAACATATCAAGGAAATAATTATTTACTATCTTCACCATGTACAAGTATAGCATTTTTTGCATATTTTCTTATCTAATACATAGAATTACATACTACTACTACTGCAAGGATAAAAATACTATTATTTCATGGAAAGCTTCATTTTACATTTTACCAAGTTGTGTAGGTCGGTTACAAATATCAATACTTACCACTCTTCCTATTATGTACAGTGTAAATTCATTCCTATATATGTACAGTACAGTGTAGAAAGCGCCAACAAAAAGGTTGGCACACTATTTGTCATCGTCTCAAGCTTTCGTTTTGAATAATGTACACAAAGCACAATTATTAATGTCATCTCTGTTTATGACTCGAACATTAAAATACTAGAAAGCATTGCCCTGTGTATACATAATAGGTAATAAATATCCAAAATAATTTCCTGTTGTGGTTTACCTAAATATCCCAATTCAAATTGACTAACGAAGTTTTGAGTTTCCTGTGCATAGGATTAACCAAGAGGGTTTTACGCTTGCATGTTAGTTTATAACAATTTTTAGTGCCAAAATGATATTCGTTTGGAAGCATTGGCTAAGAAAACAGAAAAGTATTATCAAGAGCCAAATGCAGAATGATGTTCGAAGTTAGGAATTACTTAAGGAAATAGGAGATAGGATAACGTAGGGAAATTGATGGTATAATAACAATATTGTAGTGGAAGTATCTTTAAAATCCTAGTTACATTGTACGTCTTGTCTTAAGTATGCATCGACAGAATTAAAGCATTTCATTTTCAGTTGGCTCACTTCGCAAACTCGGATTGCTGAGAATTTTCACTCAAAGTAAATATTGTCCAGACACACGTACCTAATTGGTGATGATAAGTATCTTCTGCAGCATGTAAACTTATATTTTTCCCAGTCAAGTCAAGCCATATAGCGTGGCATCGTGCATTGAGTCTTCCTTGTCTGATCTAAACGCGAATTGCTTGGGATTCCCATGTTTGTCTTTAATTGGTGGAAAATCTAGTGAAGCAGTTGGATTAAAACATGAGTCAGTATATTCAGTGTTGAGCAACTCTCTTGAGTACACACATCTGTTTGTGTTAAGTGCTACATTTGCAAATCTAGATCCTTCCTATTCCTCCAATATCACATTCTTGTCATGCTCCATAATAAATATGTAACAAGATAACAACTAAAATTTCATATCTTGCCTAGTCACAGTCATAATAAATATTATCATTGTCATAGACGTTTGAGAGATTCGTTGTCGATAGCTGAATGGATCATATGGATGAGCTGATACGGATTATGACATCCTTAATAAAGTCCTTGACCTCAAAAATTTCATGCTAAATCCCAGTTTATTGCTCTCGCCTAGTACCTACATTTATCCACATTCATCTACGTATGTACTTTCCTTAATATCTATACCTACATTACCACAACCCACAAACCAATCAATGTCTTAATTCCTGTTATATTTTACTTGCCCATAACGTTGTGCTATGTACAGCTTCGCACGTTATCTAAACTACAGTAAGTACTACTATAAGTACAAACAGTTGTGCGTTTTAAACTTAATCAAATATCCTACGAATAATGCGTCATACCATCAAAATCAAACCAAAATCCTTTCATTAAAAATTAATTTTGTGTTGAAGCAATAATCAAGCATATCTTGTATATGAACATAAGGCATATCCCCAAAATGCAGGTGCAGGATTTTTGTCATCATCTGTACTATCCCAATTAACTATGAATTGTGTCTCAACTGCTCTCGCTCTCACATGACTAAGGAAAGGACCTTCATCGCTCATTTTTCTCGGCGAGTAAAAGTCATCGTTTGAGTTTGTAACACTAAATAGGCTACTCGTTTTAGGAAGGCCTGAGTTGTGATAAGAATGTCTGAAGAGCGTCTAGAGAAAATGACTTAGATAAGACTGCGGAAAAACCTCCATTTCTCTTCTTTCCCCGCAAATATACATAAAATAGTATGTCTAGATGAGAAGGTCATCATGTAAGCTTTTCAATATATACAAATGGTGCCAGAACGTTTACGAATGCATCGCTATGCACTTGGATCAACCTACATATATACTGCAATTTACTTAAGGTATACCCAATAGTTTTCGGATATGTTAATAGGCTCAGGGCTGTAGAGAGACGCTTTGTTTTGTTATTAAGTGGGTTACCAGTTACCACTTAATTATATACAATAAAGGCGCTTGCGCATTTTGGGCATGTCATCCAAACATACCTACAACATACATACATACAATATACATACAGAGATACATACAACATAAATACAGAGATACATACAACATACATACAAATATTTTCTAATTTATTTTACTTTTTAATTAGCTAGAGTGACACTGAAAAGGAAATAACCCATTACATTGCTAACTTTGGAA
This sequence comes from Tomocerus maximus, assembly GCA_019776445.1. Taxonomy (NCBI): domain Eukaryota; kingdom Metazoa; phylum Arthropoda; class Collembola; order Entomobryomorpha; family Tomoceridae; genus Tomocerus; species Tomocerus maximus. The sequence goes on along the minus strand of JABASH010003455.1, from coordinate 12,458 downwards.
TTTGTCACTGAAATAAACTAAATTAAAATATATATTTATAAATATATATGTATAGATATTGCTCCTCCCAAACTGTTTATATTTTTATACATAGTAATAACTTGGAATGTTGAAGAAATTTTCGGACCAAAATTTGAGGGTATATTATAAGTATCATTGTTTCTCAAAAAAATAGTGCAAGAATTCTACAGAGTAAAGTTGCAACAAAATGCACTTTATTAGATCAGTGCTATGGATATCAACGGTATAGGTGCAAATTCTGCCAAGGACTCTTACATGTTCTGAAGAAAAGATTATTGATTATGGACAGATATCTGTAACGAAATGTTGAACTCCTTTATGTGTGCTACTAACTAATAAAAGAAATAATACTTTTATGTTTTTGTATGCATACTCGTAGTATTAGAAACTTAAGTGGGCACTGCATTGCATGGTGCAGATCTTTTAATAGACAATACCTCTGTGTGGGGGGATTTGGGAAAGTAGGTGATGCGATGTACTAGACTGAAGATTTGGGGGATTACTTGTGAATGGTGCAAGATGTTTGTGGTTGACCCTGTAGTAGATGCATTGCAAATCAGTGTCGTGAAATGGCTTAGTCTAGCAGAAGCTAAACAATAAAATAAGTTGTAGAACAAGTAAGTATTCATCGTCGACTAGACTACATAATATGAAATATTGTATGCTAACAACAGATAACCTTTATTTGAGTATGGATAAGATTTTGTATTGAAGTAGTTAAAGTAAGTAGTAGAGTAGGGATGGCCCAGGACGAGTGCTCTGCGGGTTGCTGGCTCCACAAAGTCCGCTCGTCTTGACATCCTAATACAGGTGGGGCTTTGAAACCTCTGGGCTTCTTTTGGCTCACTTAAAATCCACCTTGCAAATCCATAGCAGCTTCGATGTGACGAGGAAAGAATGAGGAAATCAAATGAATACTTGAGGCACGAGGAAAATCTTGCCTCCTCTTCTCTGCCAACTAAATTCTCATCAACACCAACAACCGCAAACCATTGTGAGACTTCTAAGACCAGACAAGACAACACTCCGTCGCCATACTCTCTCGATCTGTCTTCACCAGCCTTAAGACAAAACAATATCATTTATTGAACAGACGCGAAAAAGTAAACCAAACACTACCTAATAAGAACCAATTCCGTTCCTGAGTGATTGATTGGCCATTGCGTACCAAATTACCAGGCATGTGTCCATTACCTTACACAATATCATTTAGTGGACAGGTGTCAGCTCTGCTTGTACATCTTGGTCATGTCCCTATTATAGGTCACCTGCATCCTAAAACTAATACCACGACTATCTAAATTAATGCCAACTAATTTGCTATGCATTTTAGTCTTTACTAATAATATTCCACTATTTATATTGCAGTAGCTAAACATTTCTAATCCAACTGAGTAGATTCAGGCATTTTAGTCTTTAATATTCCGCTATTTAAGTAAAGATTAAATATTATTTCCAATTCTCCTAGGTATATTGTGGGTTCTAGTATTGCCAATCTAAGATAGTAAGGAGTAGGCAATGGTTCCAGTAAATACAATATTCATACAAATTGTGTTAATCTAGAACAAATTCGAATTTAGAATTCTTAAACTGTAATGATTAGTGCAATTAGATTAGTAATGTAATGTAAGTGCAATTTATCTGTAAAATGGCATAAATTGTCACAGAAAAGCCAATAAAAATGCCATCCGTCTAATTAACTATAATAAAGTTAGAACTTTAGGCTAATAACAGCAGATAGATTCCATATGTTGTTCTATAGATAAATTAAACTTGAATGTAGCCAATAATTTGTATTAGTAAATCAGAGGTATTACTGTACTGGAAATGAGATGTGTTGTAGATGTGATTTAAATGTAGTAGAGTAGAGATAGTAGTTTGGTAGGAGATGTATAAAGTGACGAAAGCAGCGTAAAAGAAAAGTAAGTAGTAGTCATTTAGCGAGATGAGAGGGAATGAAACTGGAGGTGCAATGTAGTTGACACAGTGGGGCACATTACGTCAGGTGATAATGTACATTAGGAATGTTTGATAACATTCCTTCCTCACCTAGGAGCTAGGAGCCAGGCTTGATCACACTCACACAAGCCAGAATGACTAATAACATGAGCATTATAAGTATGAGTGTGGTGTAAGTATGAGTATAAGTATTAAATGGTAGTAAGCCGACCGTGAGCTGGCTCCAGCATATACTTGATAATTCAATGATAGGGCTCTCCACGTTGTCCGAGTATAAAAACATTGTGACAGCTTGCAAATTTCCATGCCAAAAAACTTAACAAGTAAATGCCTTCGAAGGACGTTTGGTGGATGTGTACAACTAAGATATAGACAGCATAGGTAGGTATAGATAAACAATTTAGAGAGATATGTGTAGACATAGGTTTGTTGTCTGTAGCCGTCGTCCTGCCTGCATCCTCGTCTCAACTCACTCTCACTTGCTTATCATTAGCTGAGATTACCTGAGGAAACAAAATCGCATTTATTACATCTGCCTATGCGTTACCTTAGTTCACAGGAGATTTCTTAGCCTAGTGGGATTTTCTGCATGCAACAAGTTACACTCTGGCCGATTATTATTCCTAATATGTGCTGCACTTGATCTATGTGTGTAGTATTTCCATGTATACACAAGCATTTTTAGCTACAACTGTTCGTGCTCACCTGTGTGCTGTTAGGTACCTTTGCATAGACAGAATAGACACCATATAGTAGTGTCTATAAAAAAAGACAACCCCAACTACAATTAATATTGTAGATTTCTCTGTCTGTAGTAATAGTGTAGTTTAGTATGCCAAGCCTTAGCGGACGGACGGACGGCGCGGTGACTACTTATTTTATAGGTTGTCTTCTGTGTAATGAATATGATTATTATACATAACATGATTATCATTACCATCAAAATATTTATGCTTGTTTTGTTGTGCCCTTATACTTACGAGCACTATTGTATTGTGCATGCACATATAAGTACATCTGCATGCTAAGACAAAGCAGAATGGGTTATGCAAACAGAAGTCAAGACAGAGGAGACTGAAGTCTAGCCTGGCCTGAAGAAGAGTTTTCTGTCTCCACATGAACACAAAAATTAATTACTATCGGCTCTACTTGAAATATTTGATATCTGAATCTGACACTTACAACTGTGAGGGTAATCATTCATGTGCAGTCATTCTACACACAACCACAAGATACTTTCGAGTCGCTAACTAATTGATCTTATTAATTATTCGGCCTTTTGCTCATCTGTCATATATTTTACTTTAAGACACACGAATACATTACCATTGCAAATTATACCTTTTCCACTTACTTTCTGTACTACATTTATTTCATTATTGGGAGCATCTCCTTATACGACTAACCAGTAATTCATCATCTGTCTCTATACTGCATTCTCTACCTATAATACATACACTGCTTGTGTAGCTACAGTTATCTATCCTCCAATTAACAATCAACCCCACACAGATTATAGGTCCTTAATATTGTTCTACTACTCATGCTCAATGTCCTGTACAAATCTCTGGCTACAATAACATTGTTTTTTAATATATTTAACAACCATTATGCACAGGCTATCGTATGTCTCAATAGAAAACACACAAAAAAGAAAGACATTGATTATGCATGTGTACATTCGCAAGGCTATGTAAACATTGGGCCTTTTTCCTTTCATTTTCAAATAATATCTCTCAAGACAATCCTGAAAGAGTCTCAACAAAAGTTTTTATCTCACCGTGAGCTAATAGATATTTAGTTAATGCAGCATCTAATAATATTCTTTATCCTCTAGTCACTCTTACGCTCTCTTTCTAAACTCTCAAAGTTATTGCTGGACCATTTAAAGCACATAATGCACTGTTTTGTTCACTAAAAACAAATTTTTGTCTTATCTGTAGGACCCCTAATGCATGACATTCCACACTTCAAAGAATTATCTAACTGTGTACGTTAACGTAAGCGTGTTATCTGGCACAATAGGGCAGCGTAAGTAATAATAGCGATATTTTGATGTACCTGAGTGAGTGCATTCTCTACTCCAGTCCATTTAGGATCACATTCCTCCTCTCTCGTTCCAACACTCAAATCCCACTGATGTCATTTCAACAAATTCCTCTTGTTTTGTTGTTATTGTCTCAGTATAGCATTACCAACAGGGACGGAAAGCAATCAATAGAGTTTGGTATTTGGAAAACATAATAATGACAGAAGATAAGTTGGGTTAGGTAGTAGTAGGTAGAAAAACCGTATACGCATTCAACACTAAATGACTTTCTCATTAAATAAAATATATCTCGATGCATCGTAAGCACTTTACTTGTCCACTACCACCAGATCACACGAAAATGGAAACAAAACAGACACACCGGTTGTCACTTGCTAGCTTTGTCATTACCTTACGAAAATGACTTAACTAATCACCAGCATTTCATTTCTGTATTAACTGAAATATTCCCTAGTGTTTACTGTCACCTGCTTATTGTTTAGCTTTTACACGATGGGTATGTAAACAATAGTGCTGAGACAATAAAGATGACTCAAAAAATATGTAAAAACCTACTATGCCACCGGGTAAGGGCAAAAACCACGAAACTAAATCTACATAGTTTTAATTGTGAAAATTTTTATTTTATTGGTCTGTAGTTTACATTTAGAACTATAAATTAATTCTAGTCCATTATGATAGGTGTCTGTAGCAAAAGCTTTCATTTGTATATTAGAGTCATGTAAAAACACCATTTTCCACATTGCTAAGGTTAAATAGGGTTAGGCTATGTCAGGTATTAATGATGCGACTAGTCAATAGTGATTCAAGTTGAAATGATCATTAAGAATCAGTAAATGATATCTGATATACTAGGAGTTGGGTGTTTATCATGGTAGATAATGTTTTTTATTAGATAAAATAGCAAGTATTTATTATGTGTACTCGTTGGTATGCTGGATTGATTATGATTCATATTTTCCACGTGTAACTAATGTCATAGTCATGTTGGTAATGGAGGTGCAATTAGGAAAAGACCGAAATGTTAATTATACGATAGGTGAGTCAGTTAGCCGGAAATGATTGAAGGGTAAACACGTTTCTTAGGAAAAAATGTAGGGCTAGTTTTGATAAGTAGTATCCCAGTGGACTGTTACAGCGTTCTAATGGGCTGAATCCACTTTTTCTTTTATTCAGCAGGTACTGTACTTTGCGTCGGTATTTTTACCTTGGAAAGAATCGGAGGAAAGTCTGATATGTATGCAAATGTGCATTGTATTTAGTTCATGAAGGAAGCATTAACTTCTTTCGATTGTGAAAGCAATTAGTTGAGTATGTTTCTTGAGATGAACTGCATTTGACAGGTAGTATTTAATGAAACTAATCCTGATGGAGCGTCTATTAAGCCTGTACAGTTTATTAAAGATACATAACAGATCGATGTACATTTACATGCATGTGTTATCCTCTTGGTAAAACAAGATCAGGATTTTGTGATATGATGTGAGTCATTTCACTCACTACAGACACAAACTCCGTTGGAATATTAAATAGCTGCATGTACCTAGCTACTCCAGTTAACATCTACGTGCATGTTCATTGACCTGAAGTACATGTTTATGTACGTAGTAAAATCTGCTCTGCACTAAGTTAGAAGCTCATATATAATTTCTTTCACTGTGTACTACCAAACGTCAAAAATTGCATATTATGTATCTTCTTTCGACAGAATGGATTTTGCAGCGGAGAAAAATGCGTTGGCGTCCTCCAGACAGTTAAACTCACATCGAATGAAGATGCAAATAATGCTTTCCTTCACTCTTATTGCCACAGATGCATTCAAGTTGGATGTATAGATCCCTAATAACAACAGGTATGCAAAATGACCATGCATAAAGCATTCGCAGTCACAACAGAGTCCTTAGTACTTGTTTCATGCGGAGATAATTATTTAGCAGAGCAAGAGCCAGGAGCGATAGATGTTGATGTGTGCTGTGTACTCTTTATTAAAATTAAACGCTTTCTGTATCTCCGCATTATTTTCTTGGGCAACCTTTAAAAGTCCTTCTGTCTCGCACACTCCTTATAATACTTTCTATATAACAACCTTCTATAGACACTTCCCCTATTACTCAACAAATCAGACAAAACAGAACAGATCTGCATTTTAAATAGATAGCCTGGATACATAACCCATCGTTCATCAATATCTATCTGTATCAGTATTAGTACATAATAAAGTAGCAGAGAGCAATGAAAATTCGTTTCCCCTCTGGCCCTTGTTGTTCTTCCACTAGTGTTTTCTTTCCCTATTGCTACAAACCAGTCACTCACACTGAATTCTGCTTTTAATATTTATGTAAATCTCTGTATATTGCTAAAATATGAAATAAAACAGCGATGATGGATTAAAAGGATGACTTATTTGCCTTGCCATAAGGTAATCTACACAGCTGTCTTCCGCAAACCTCGTAATACTTATCAGTCACTCTACTCGGGCAAACTCAACTTTACCCTACCATCTCCTATTTCATCTTTCACCAAATATTATCATTCTCCCAAAAATAACATTTAATAAGTCATATGTGATTTTTTGCTTATTTTGCATACGTAATTATCTAGGTTGCGATCTATATGTATTGTCTGTGCTTCAAGTATTAATTTAAGCATTTTTTTCCGACTTCTCCCAGTTTCCCTTCAAATATGAGATCAATCACTATACAGTGTTTTGTCAGCCAGTAAATGCTAATGCAACAATGTTTCACCTACTCTAATTGTAATTTAGTACGCGTATCATTTGAATTCTTCAGAGTAAGATAACAATTCAGGTTAATCTCTGTTTGTATTGCATTGTCTGTTTATCCGTACACTATTTACATTTGGGTTTCAGATGACAGCTAACACCAAGCGTGTGCCTGGGTGATTGTTTTGTAAATCGGTTTTGATAAGATAGAGTCACACTCTGCTTCTGTATGTATAATACGAATTAACACATTGCAAAACGAACACAGAATCAAGTAGCGCAAAATAATCGGTAGTTAATAGGGTCCAGGCAGTTGAAATTGTAACAAACGGAAATAGGGAATTACCTACTGCCACTTAACAGTCACCACGGAGTTCTCGTTTCTACTGTACCTTGCTAATACCTATGACAAGTCCAATGGATATGAACTATGGCCCTGTACCATAATAAAATATCAATAAAATTTTAATCCAAATCTAAGTGTGTGTTAGTTCTGATAAAATGTCAAAATATACTATCTGATAAATATTTCGTGTAATAAACGTGTACATACTTGACTTTGTAGAATTTAACATAAATAGTCTGTATTTATGCCACAAGTCACAAGGGCAGGCTACACACAAGGCAGTAAAGTAGCAAAAGGGTTGCCCCACTTGATCTTAGTTTATGAATGAAATTAAAGCTTGATGATGTCAACAGTTTGCTTTTGCTTTACTATCTACGGTCGTAAAAGTAATCGGATTTTTATTTTGGTAACATGAGTGGAGATTAACGAGTGTAGCTTATGCCAACTGTTTACCACTTGCAGTTTTGCTGCTCCTAATTTTTATATGCTTTTGTAGATATGCCAATTTATTATGCAAGCGAACCGTTTCAATTGATGTGTGCCATTTTTTTCTTACTTGTTTACAAAATCTTGCACGCGGGTGGTTTGCTATACTAATTGAAGTCAGTGCTCTGTACATAGTTCCAGTTTGAATTATACATCTACATAGCATACTATTTACATTATACCATTTGCTGTGCTTTGTACTTACCTGATCACGACAAAAAATTAAATATCGAGCAGTGAGTGACGGTAATAACAAGTAAACGAAAATGCGCTTAGGGAATTAATAAGTTCCTGATCAATCTTATATCTAAATATATTTATGTCGTGAAATAATTGTCGATACTTTATTTATCCAAAATGGATCGAAAAGTTAACTAGTAAAATATTTCATAACCCCCAGGTAAATGATGATGAGCTTAATGAAATGAAGGACAACTGCCAGCAATTGATGAACCATCAAAGAAATATTAAACCTATTTGTACCTATAGGATATAAGAAATTATAATTACAACTTTATTAAGAATGGATCGAAAGTAGTCGTAAAATATTGTGCTATTTTTAGTTTGTTTTTACAATTTTCTTGATAACAATTCGGACGTAGAAACGGGGAGATTTGATTGACTTGATTCGCTGGATTGATATCATTACTTAATTTGGTTGAGAAAGGAGGTTGAGCAGGCAGAAGTGTGACACATATGATTTATGTACCGTTTTCATGGAAAAATACGATCGTAAAAATAACCTTATTTAGCCTTGGTGTAAAGAAAGATAAGTTTTATTTTAATTGCACACGTAGTGATTAATGATTTCATGGCATTTATTGCAATTATTGTACTATATTCACTAATGTTGAGAAATCAGTAATCAATGGGTTATGTGAGTGAACAGTAATCCTTCCCTTGGTTTTCAGAAATTCTAATCCACAACTGAAAAGAATGACTATAAGCTTGTGTAAAGTTATTACATTCTTTTACTCCTGTGTGAAGCAAAGGTTTGTAAGCAGCTTAGTTTATCTGGTCTATTTGTGCTAAGTGGATTCTATAACAGAGTAAGTTATCGTTAAAATTTATGCTTCTTGGTAAATGTTACGATTATCACTAGAAAAGTATTTGCTTTCCATTTTACAAATTCCCGTGGTCTACGTTTCATAAAAATGGAAAGAAACTTACTAAGTAGACTAAGTACCTTTTACTACGGCAAATGCACTGCTTATGTGGTCTATATATAGTTTGAGTAGACTTATGTCTGCAACGAACAGAAAATTGTCTGTATTTTCTTAATGTGTAAATCCTTCTTTTATCTCCTCGCATGACAAGTGAATGAATGAAGAATTAACTATTTCCACTGTATTCTTTATGTATTGGCATAATAATAGATATCTCCAACCTACATACTAACAACGTGCAGGGTAATTTAAATACGTTTTTCAATACCAAACATAGTATAAATGAGATCTGAAGGATATTGCAAAATAGTATAATTAAATAGTCTACTTTATGTAACTATCATCTGATAACTCCGTCTTAAGTTTAGATAGCAGATAAGAGGGAATATTATGACAATATTTGTGTTGAACCAGGACCAGTAAAACTATTTTATGTGACAATTTGAAATGGATTTACAACTCTATAAAGTCTTTAGAATGAGAAAGACTCAAAGCAATTAAGCGAGCAGAAGCTTTTTTTCAATTTGGTGGTCAGAGTCAAATAAGAGGAGGTTGACATTGATGTCTACTAGTAGTAAAGCAATTCTCTAGTTTTGCTTACTTTGGTAATTCACAATGTATAAAGCTCTTGTCCTAAAGTGCATGTAATTATTTAAGTATACTATGTTATAACTTTATTGTATGTGTACAGCGAGATGAATTTATCACGGATAAGAGTTACTAGCATTTTGTGCATATAATTCGTTTGCAATGGGCTCACCATGAGCAATGGGGTCACGTCGTGTTATCTTAAAGAATGCTTAAGCGTACTTATAAATTAGTTTCCATTTCCAATCTTCCAACAGTACACATCCACTACATTATGTAATATTTATTACATATTATTTATGTGTGGATACATCTCGTGTAATGCTGTGCAGGATCTAATTGCATATTTATAGGTATATCCAATATAACAACAAAATAAATTAACACAGCAAAGAGAATTCATTCTTTATTTTCTGCGACTCGTTTTTGATTTGGTACTCCCAGTTCTTCTGCTTTGCTCATTGATATTAGGACTTTGTAACTGGATTGATCCAAAATTTACTACTTGCAAGAAAGATTTGATACAATTCAGAGTAATTCTCCCGGTAGATATTATATAAATATTTTACTACTGCTATGAACTTGAAGTGATAGTGATGCTGTGTACATTGACATAGTTATATAGAATGCTACTAAATACCATTTCAAAGATTATATTTTAGACAGGAAATCTCATTCTCAGCTGTAGTCTTAGTTGAAAAAGTAGAACATGTATTGTCTATCAAAAATTGTGGTTTGATTACTTATTAAATATTTCTTCATTGTCTCCTGAAGTTATGATTGCCAAATATTCTCGGGAGAATTCGTTCCTTTCTGGTCTCGTCTAGAACGTAATTTAGAGGTAGAAGGAAGGCGACAGTTAAATTGAATAAGAGTGAAGTGTTGTGTTACGGTGCTTTGTGTGTAGTTAGTCAATCTTATGCGTGTAGACAGCTTTGCATCTCTCTAACCAGGGATGTCATGCACAAGTACGTTTTGCTTACACAAGTTGTTATTACTCCTCATGAGATTCATATCTCAAATATTATTAAACAAAACCAGCTAGTGCACTGCAGAAGGATATCTTACATCGAAGATTATAGTTTGTGAGTACTAAACTAGAAAAATACATTTCGATTGGATTGTGTTCACAAACCTTTATATTTAATTGTTTAGAGACATTGCACATCGTTTGGAAATACTTGAATGGATAGGAGCAAGGATTACTTAGAGGATCCTCTATCAAATAATATCAACGTAGCACGTCATTATCCACATGAAATCGTCCCTCTCTCTTACTTAATTTCAGATTAATATTAATTTACATCTCTTCAGATCTCCTTCATTCAACCATATATCTATGCTCTGCAATCACACATTTTTTGCCCTTACTTTTTATAACTCTAACAGGATAAAGCATTATTGACTAGACTTTCGTTAAAATATAATAAGTGTGATTCTCAGAATTATATGCATTGGATCCAGTAAAAAAGCTACTATAAGTAGCTAATGTATCAGTCTGCCAGTAAAAAATCATTACGCAAACGAAACAGAAACAATAGGTAAGCCTTTAAACTATATTGCCGTATTTAATGTACATAAACTCTAAGATCCTTTTAATTTACCTCCTACACAAATTCGAGTACCTCTCTACAACGCGAGTCTCTATGTTAATTTTTCTGTATTTTTGTTAGTTTCTTGTGGACTCTGCTACTGTCTTCCCTTTTTGTTTTTACTCAAAGCAGACAGTCTTTTCTTGTCTGTAGTGTCGGTAAGCGGCGCCTTGAATTGGGATGCTATCGGTAGGTATCCAATCTTTTTAATACGCACAATAAATACCACTCCTTCCTTGACTAAGGCTAATATCCTTATTAAACTTGTCTTATATCAATATCTATAAGTTACATTGACACTAGGACACTAGTATACCTGTATTTGTATGACATCGTAAGCTACCTGCATTTAATTTACGGTTTGTCTTAACAAGGACTATAGGCTACGTCGATATAGTATCTATTTATGTCCCATGTTGTAAAATTGTATAATAAATAGGTACAATTTAATATTCACACCTACTTGCGAGCTGAAAATTTCTGAGGGGAGCGACAGGTCCCAACTAGTTATATAGTATCTATTTATGTCCCATGTTGTAAAATTGTATAATAAATAGGTACAATTTAATATTCACACCTACTTGCGAGCTGAAAATTTCTGAGGGGAGCGACAGGTCCCAGCTAGTAGCACTCGTTAGTCTTATTTTCATGTCGTCAATTGAAAGGGTATGTTAAGGAGTACGTTTACTGTGTGAATATACACGATATAGTTTGAAATAAGAGCACAGACCATTTTATTGCCAGTTATAAGCATACCTTGGTATTATATAAACGTCTAGTTCAGTCTCGAGTCTTTACTATACTTTACTATAAGTAGTGTACCGGTATAGGTTGAGTGTGTGTGGAAGACCCTCGTGGATACTTAAAAAGTTCCGAAAGCATGTAGTGGTGACTCTAAGTATGGGTAATTGTGGACTGCCTGCTGGTCATGGTCTGTTACGATTAGTTATTGTGTGTACCATACCCAGGATTTATATAATAGATTCACTGACTCTGATTTCGTGATTAGTTCTTGTGTGATGACAGTAAGTGGAAAATCAAAGTGGTAAGAGGAAAGGCGGATAGACGGAGAAGGAAACCGCATGGGATGAGGTTGCATGGCATGAAGTCGCCAAGGACCTATAATAGATATGTCAAACTGTAGAATTAGCCACTTGGCTTTCCCTTGGCTGTAGTCGACTTAAATTATAATCTGTTGAAATGAGTCTGGGATGCACCTCCGTTGTCCTCTCGGGGTTCTTCTCAACAAAGTCTGGATTGGGATGGTCGGGTTTTCTCATCTCGTCTCGTCTGGCTTCGTCTCAACTACAGCTAGACAAAAGAACAAGGTAGGGACACTCTTATACTTAAATCAGCAGAATAAAGTAGAGGCGTGCCATCCCATGGCGTGCCGTAGTCAGCCTCTCTATCTAAAGCCTACGACAACCGATAAATTTGCATTCACCCACTGCTGTATATAATTCTCAGCCTCATTTTACAAACCTCGGTTTATTATGGCATCCCAGTCTCGTCAATTCATCCGACGGAG